>JAKTSQ010000039.1:0-89414 GCA_030580295.1 Yamadazyma sp. yHKS699 | reverse complement strand
ATCAACCGAAGAAGAGGAAGAAGAGGAAGAATCAAATATATCAACCGAAGAAGAGGAAGAAGAGGAAGAATCAAATATATCAACCGAAGAAGAGACGAAGGAAGTAGAAAGAGAATTACCAGAGTCATCCCACAAACATCAAGAAACTTCAGAAGGTGGCACGAATGTTCCTTTTGGGCAGCAGCTCAAATACGACATGAACCCAGAGGACACTATGATTGACAAGAGCATCCAAAGATTGACTAGCTACGAGTATATCAGCACCACCAAAGAAGAACCTCCGGTCTTTCTAACTTTGCAGTTGCCACCTAAGAGAGAGTACAGCCCCAAGCAAGTGATTGATTTCATTCAAGACTTGAAAGACAATCCGGGTGCTCCTATATCCTTTATTGCACGAAGCCACGAAATTCCACAGACAACTGCTGTTCCCTGGGAGAAAGCCTATCTTGAAACCGGCAAGATTCCATTTGATCACACACTCCCCCCAACCAAGGGAGCGTCCGAGCTTAATGAAATACACGCAGAGTACATCAAGGGGTTGTTGGAAGATGATTGTGACCCCAGTGTGCCGACGTTAAGGGCAAAGATGGAACTTCAGTTTCCAGATATCAGAATTAGTGAAACAGTGAGTTGGTTTCTAAGGGGTTATCTTCGTTACACCTACAAAAGGGTCGAAGCAGCGACAGTTAGGAGAGATACTCCATTTGACATCAAAGAACGCCATGAATATGTCTCTGCGCTCGAGAAATCAGATATTGATTATTTTAAGAACTGCATTTTTGTTGATGGATCCGGTTATCAAATAGATGACTCGCAACTGTATGGATGGGTTCCCGAATACGAGAGTCTAGTTTCCAGGTATGCGATTTATAAACCCCTCAAGCCGACCATGTTGGGGGCGATTTGTTCTGCCGGGATCGTGCTTTTGAGCTTAAACCAGCGCCCAAAAAAAATTAGGAGGCCGAGACGAGCCCCCGGCGATCCCCCCAAGAAAAGAGAAAGACTTGACCCATTGAAGCCAAAAGAATCAACCATTGGCCATTTCAAGCAGTTTGTGTTAGACTTGATGGATATTTTGGACAAATATCCCCTGTTCAAACAACACTATCTCGTGTTGGATAGGGCAAGCACCCACAACGATGATTCCATAGAAAAATTGATCAGAAGCAGAGGATATAGAGTTCATTATTTGCCGTCATATAGTCCAGATTTGAATCCTATGGAGTACTTTTGGAGTGAACTCGGACAGAAAACGAAAGGGGAGTATGGGATACAGAAACACGCTTTGTCCATTTCTGTGGAAGATCTCCGAAGATTTATTGGGCATTCCGTCAAGTATTTCGATACTTGCAAGGAAACCCCAGTTTAGTTGTTTTTAGTGGCAACTATCTCTGCTGACGTCGTATCAACCAAACAAATACCACTCTAGTATGCCCCACAGTCAATGTCCCATGACCCGAGCCACCTGCCCTGTTCGCAGTCTCCTGTATTCCACTGGGTGCCATAAACTAAAGGCATGAAGTAGTAAAAGCAGTAGCCAGCCAACACAAGAATGGCAGTTGCCAACCCATACCCTACGGTTCTGCGTCTTGAAACCTGGTACTCAATGAAGTACGCCACGGTCAAGATCGAAAAATACAATGCTGGAAGGTAATGGTGAAGGAATAACTGTCTCTCAATGAAAAAGTACGGCTGATAGTGAATAAGCCATCCCAAAAGCGACTCCAAGGTGGTGTGGTAGAACGAAACCACATTAACGGTCTCGTTGGGAATACTGAATGGGTTTGTGTGGTTTATGAAGTGAATCACTTGTTTTGTTCCAATCAACGCTATGGCTAAAGCACCAAATAAATAAATGGCAGCATTACCAATATAGTAGATATGGCTTCCTGGCTCTTCTACCAGCTTCACCCTGGCATTGGTGGAGAAATAGTTCACTCCACGTAAAAGGAAAGGCCATGTTTCGGGGTTTGAACTGTATTCATGGGTTTCTGGAATTTCACTGTTGAACTTGACCATGATTTTGTGGTACTCAAAGAACTTCTGAAAGAAAGAGTATGATCCCAACGATACTCTGGGGTACTTTTCCGGGTCCTTGTCCAACACAGGGTGCTGGTTGTACTCAATATACCACAATGTGTTTGGAATAGTTGGCTCGTTGATACAAAGCACCTCATTTTGCCCAAACGCCCACTTAGGAAGCTTACCACTATGGGCAACTACACTGCATCGTGTGCCTTGATGGAACAACTGGAAAATCGACTCAGTGGCCCGTAACTTGATCATGGGTAAGTTATTCGTGGCATGGGGCTGTTTGTCCAAGATCCGGATCTTGAACTCATAGTTGATATCTCCAAGCAAGTCCCGGTCCCCAGCACATGAAACTTCATTGGCATAGTCCTTTTCTGTTATTGGTGGCCTCACGTTGTTGACGTGCAAGTATTTTCCTGTGTTCCGGTGGAAAAGCCTCACCACATCACCATCTTTGACTGGTTTCACCTGTTCCTTTAACTGGGCCTCCGTTCTTTTGTTTTTGGGATGGATTTCCCACTCGTTGTTGAAATCGGTGTGGAATGGATACAATGTCACTTGCTGTTCACCTGATCCTCCTTTGTAGTCGAAACTATGTGAATGTAAATAGCTTCCCACTTCCTTGTGCTTTATGGTCACAGAGCTGCCGTAAACCACTTCCACCGGCTGGTTTCTGATCCGGTCGAAATCCTGAAGTGTAGCCTTGAAATTCGACGACATGGGTCCGGCCCCGGGTCCAGTATATGGCAAGGTGTGGAAATGAACAGCGAAAACTCCAGCATATATAGTAAATGGAATAACCACAAGAAATAACCCTCTGGACACCACATGCTTCCACCATTGCCAGTCTGTGACTTCAGTATCTCCAAGAATATTCCATAAATGCATCACTGTGACCGCCCCGAGCCAAACATACGTGAAAAGCCCTGACGACTTCATTGAGCATGTAAGTCCAATACCAACTCCCGTCATTGCCAAGTATCCGTACCACCTGCCACTAAAACTCTCTGTATTACGGAACTTGCTGTATGCGAGAAGCGTCAATACCATGGCAAAGATCAAGGGAGAGTCCAAAAAGATGAATCTTGACTGAGTTGCCAATGAGTTCTCAATAAGCACCAATACCGACCCAAACCACAGCGAAAACACCCCACTATTGTTATTTCGAAGCAACGCATACGTCATGGGGATGGTGGAGGCCCCAAGCACTGCCGAAACACACCTCATGGCCACGTATGGCACGTTGGTGGGATACTTTTCGCCAATCAGACTGAATTCAAATTCTCCATCGTATCCGAAGGCTATGGCCACCCAATAGTATAGCAACTTTGCCAATGGCGGATGCACATCAATGAAGAACTCACCACGGTAGTAGTCTCGCACGAAACTGCCGAAATTCACCTCATCAAACACCACTTCTGCTGGCCCTGGAAGTTTATATAATCGAATCAATACTGCTGCTGCCAGAAGAAGAAATAAGCAGAAATTGTCGACATTTGTAAAACTGCTTTTTTTCACCACTTCAGAAAGAGGCGCTGATGTGTAGTATGGTCTATTTTTGCCGACTTTGTAGCCTGGAGGTAGCCTAACTTCTACCATGGGGAATGAAGAATGAAAAAATAAATACGCGAGATACATTTTCGGTGTCATAATGGATTTTTGTTCTATAGTGGGGGTTATGTTGTGGGGCTTATTACATACGTTGTGGGGCTAATAACCCAAATAGAGACCACCGTTCCTCTCCTCCAACTCCTGAATGATTGTCGTCAAAAAATCAGACTTGGGGTCCCATCCCAATTTGGCAGTACATCTGACGTTTTGCAACTTGGGTAATCTGCCATCAGTCAATGCCAATGCTAGGTCAAGTGGGTGTAGTTTCGTGGAAGTTCCGAGCATCCCACTGCTGTCGATGTATAAGGTCTTTAACGGCCTTTCGTGATCAAGAAACTTCAAATTGTAGTCTTCGAAGAAGTTGCTGGAGATGTAATCAACATACACCAACAAAGTGACGAGATTGGGACAATAATCGAATATCAAGTCCAAAGTGTCATTCTTTAGCTTTGGCATGGGGTATTCAACTTTTAGACTTTTCAAGTTACCACCGAATTTGTACAATAGTGCCTTAATGCCTTCATCTCCAATAGCAGGACAATGTGCAAATTCTAGATGAGTGATGGTGCCAGGAAGTGTTGATCTCACCAAAAATTCATCACTGATACCTCCAGATATCCTCAATGCTGTCAACTTGGGAGGCCAGTGGATTTTATCCACTAAACTCGGATCGATTTCTATCGACGACCGAGGAAACGATAACTTGGTTAGCTTATCCAAGTTCCTTATTGAGTTGAAAAGTTCTGCAAGATTCAAAGTTTCACTTACCAATCTGAGATCAAGAATCTGTAGGTGGTCACAATTTTTCAATGCTACTAACGGACCAAGACCGAAACTTGTTTGTGGTGCCACAAACACTTCAAGGTTCTTTCTACACCTTTTCATGATCTTGGCCACAAATGCATTCTTACCCGACTGGATAATGTACGACAAGTCTAGCTGTCGAACGTTCTCACCTATTTTCTTATTATTGGTGATTGTTTCAACAAATGCAAAAAAATTAGTAGCTCTTAGCTTGGGATATCCGTACACCATCGGTAGCACCACGCTGTAAAACAACTTATTTAGTAGGAGGAATTTCGATCGTAGTTGTCCCTTGTAATATAGAACTTCTAGGATATGGATAATCACCTCCAAGGGAAGTGTCATAAGGGAGTCCTGCTGCTTGATATCGTTGTTGATGACCTCGATGACCTCCTCGTATACTGTGTTACCCTTATCCAAACAACACCTAAGCACATCGACTTTCTCAAACTGTGACATTGGCCATACCTTCCCCTTTAACTTTTGCTGTGCCGTCAAAACATAAATGGAGCTGATATTCACATTAGTCTTTCTAGAGAAATCTTTATAATTTTGATCTTTTAGCTCCTCCTCACTCTCACTACCCTCGTCACCACTGTTGGCCTCAGTGTAGCTCGACTTGTACACGTACCGCTTGTAAGGCGGGCGGTACTGCTTTGGTCTTCGTTTGTTGGCAATCTTGACTGTGGTGGTGTGCGGTAGCAGTTGGTGATAAGATGAGATATGACAAATGCGCATAACTCTTTTGGGTGCAATTTGATAAAGTGAAATTTGTCTTCGAAGGTCTGAAGCTACGGCACTCTGAGGGTACACTCCCATGTTGTGCTGTGCTGCTCCCATGTTTCTGCTACCTGAATCCATGTCCCAACTTGAACAGTCTCATGCCCTGAAATCCCCCGATATTATCCGGGACTCGCACAGGCACATCTGGAGTATCAAAACTGGCTCTCCTACCCCTCTGAGTGGGATTTGTCATCACAATAGGGACTCTTTGTGTTGGCCCAGCTGGAGAAACGGTTATTTTTACCACCCATGACATCAACTTGTATGTTTTTCGAGGAAAAAAAGTAACGAATTTGATCCAGAAAATGGTAACAACTCGGTGCAACTTGACTGTAATCACGATACACTTTTTGATGCGTTGCGTTGTTCTTTTCTGTTGGATATACCATAAAGAGATGAAGTAATCTCGTAGCATCCTCATATTCCCAACCAAGTGCTGCATTATCAACTCTTTGGCTAATGTTTCAACTACATCCCTTCTTAACAACAACGTGAACGACTTCATATCATGCTTACACGCAAATTGCTGAAATTCTTCGACCATCGAGGCAATAACTATTTCTGGGTTCATTATAAAACCGGTCAAAGTGAATTTGGCTCGGAGTTGAACACACAAGTCAACAATTTCATGCAACATTCCATGGGCTGCAGCGGTATCTCGATTTTCCAATACCCCGTCTCCTAGCTTGTGATCCAGGGTGTAATCTTTGATGATATCTTCGACCCGTTCATGCCCTTTCTTTCTCGTGACTAAGTTTCTGAACTTTGAAGAGAAAGGTAATCCGTGTAGGGAAAAATGGTGCTGGTCTCGTGAAACACTTTCTTCAGTGGGCAACGGGATGGTGGTATCTGGTTTTGGCTGCTGTTGGGGCTGCTGTTGGGGCTGCTGTTGGGGCTTTTCTTCAGGGACTTCCACAGATTCCTCGAATATCGTAGAAAGTCTTGTAGCTACTGACCTTTCCTTAGCGGTTTGTCCAAAGCTTCTACCTTCAGGTAAACCACCCCTGTCGCCCAACCCCAATGGAAAAGGCTTGAATGACTGTTTAGGGTCCAAGACTTTGGTGTGAAGTTCGTCCACACTAGAAACCACTTGTGTAAGCTTTTCGTTGAGTCTGTCGATCTGAAGACGGAGGTTTTCGATCTTAAGTCGCTGGTTTTCAATCAACAGCGTAGCTTCACCATCGTCTGGAGCGACCGGATTGGACAGGAAAATAGCTGACAACACATGGCGTATACCGGACACCACGTTTTCCAACGACCTGTCTCTACTATCCACCTTGAGAAACTTGTCTAAGTTCGCTTCGTTGATCAAGTGGTATTCATTAGCTTCTTCAACCATCAGCAACGTATTCTTTCTCACGGTCTCCAACACCGCCAAAACCACCCTAAACGAGCTCCAGAGCACGAATATCCCAATATTCACATCACTGAATACAATGGACTTTCTGGTGGGTTCCACGATCACATATTCTCTTGTCCAGACCATTATCAACCCACTCACCACCACACCCACAAAACAGTACAAAATGACCCACCACTCAAACCTCACAAGCCGCTTTATCAAGAACACACTCTCCACTATGCCATCACGTTCCGACCCCAAACTCCAGTTAGTTTCCTCAGTATCCATTGCTTCTTGTCTCATCAAGAGCGACGAGTTGGTTCGATCAATCAAAATGGCCTTGGCCTCCTTCACTTCCCCCAACCATTTCCAAGGCCATTCAAGGCAAAACTTCACAACCCAGGCCACAATCAACACAATCAACGTGTCTGTCACAAGCACAGCTATATCTTTGTTGGAAGGAGAGTTGGGAAATGTCGGCACCACCACCGCAAGCAACGATGGGAGAAGTGTGATGGCCAACGTCAAGTATCTCGTGTTATCTGGCGTTTCAGCCGGCTCCAACCACGTTTTTAGGGGCGACATGACAGATTCTGCTTCAAGGAGAGACCGAGTTCTTTCTGGCGGCATTGGCGCTGCCTTGGTCTTTCTGTGGCTCTTCCAGCCCATGTTCTGCTCGGATCGATCAACTGTGCTCAAAAAACGCTGTTCTTGGGATTCGGTTGAACTGTCAAACAGTTGTAATAAAGATAAAATATAGAAATGATGTATCGATTGGATTTTGCAGCTGATCTGGTGCGCGCACGACTCCCCTAAAGTCGTGTGGCGACTGTCGTAAACAGTCGTGTGGCTGCCGCAAATGATGATGTGAAAAATTTTCTCCTTGAAAAAAAAACTTCTACATCAAACACCATGGTTTTAGTTCAAGATTTGTTAAACCCCAACCCAGCTTCTGAAGCTCAACAGCACAAGAAAAAGATGCTTGTCCAAGCACCAAGATCATACTTCATGGACGTCAAATGTCAAGGATGTTTGAACATCACCACCGTGTTCTCTCACGCACAAACTGCTGTTACTTGTGACAACTGTTCGACGGTGTTATGTACTCCAACTGGGGGTAAGGCCAAGTTGACTGAAGGCTCTTCTTTCAGAAGAAAGTAGATAATGTTGCATGATCAGAACGGTATTTGTATAATAGAACACTGTGGCTGCGTCTAAGGTTAATACCCAGGATCGAATAGTAGGTAGTCAATATACTCAGTTATTATTTACATCTCTATGTACAAGTGTGAATTTTTTGTCCTAGCAACAAAAAGGCTAGTGGCCGTCGTATTTCGTGGGGTCGACTGCAAATTTCGCCTTCTTTCCCTGCGTTCTGTACTTCTTGGACATCTCCAAGTTGGTGGCAATGGAGTCAGATAACGCAACAATGTCGTTGTCGAATTCTGCTTCCGATTGACTGGTGAGCTTCTTCCACACCTTCTTTCTCTGTTCCTTTACAAACGACTTCTTCTGCGTCTTGCTCAACGTATCCAATTTCTCTTTGATCTTGTCACTAAGCTGGTTCTTCACCAACACCGACTTCTTGCCCAATCCCCAAAGATCGCCTCTCTGGACCTTCCGGGCGTCGTGATACTCCTGTTTTCCCAAGCTTTTGGGCACCTGCCACACTTCTATATTACCAGAAGGAGCACAGGTGGTTAATTTGACGTTGTTCTTGATTCGGGCAGGCACGTCGATGATCCGGGGCCAGTGCATGGGGTTCTGAACGTCGGGGTGTGACGAATGGCTGAACTCTCTTTCGTGTTCGATTTTCTTGATGGACTCGACATCGTCTGGTGCTCTCTTGGCTATTAAGTAAGAATAACTACCATTTTCTGTGTTGTTCCCACCGGGCCTGCCACTTCCAGATAATCGCTTCAACTCGCCCTTGTTCTTGTTGTCGAACCCAAACCCATCTTCGGCGGTTTTATCCCAAGCTGACGCCAATTTCTTGCCTTTTTTCAACTCCATAGTATATTTAGGACGTTCCACAATCTTGTCAAAAGAGCAGAACTTGAGTTTGTGCTTGTGGGAGGGGATCTTGTAGTACTTGGGGTCACCTAACTGAAGAGGGCACTTGGCGTGGTGGGAGCACGGGGCAATTATTTGGAGATGGTAATTGACACTTTCACTGCCAAGGCCTTCACCTTCGTTGCCAGGTTTACTGACGGTCGTCACTTCTCCAGCGTCTTCAAATTCAAACTTCAAGTCTTCCTCCGACACTTCTCCGTGTTCCCTGATAATATCTCTCTCGAAATCGCTGACCTCCACACTTTCTCCTAGTTCCTTTTCAATATCCTCCAACATCTGCTCTTCGTGCTTTATATGGTCTTCGGTGATGATCTGGTCCACATTCCTGAGCTTTTGGGGTTTGATACTACTCCCTTTGATGTATGGCCGGGGGATTTTGCCCGACTCTTTGCCGTAGCTCTCGGGTCTTATCATTATTTGTCTGGCTCTGGCAATTGTTTCAAATCCCACAGAGTTTCCTCTTTCGATCAACACTATGTGGCCTTCTGGCGAAAGAAGTTTGAGGAGCATGTGGATGTTGACGTCTATATCCCGGGGGAAATGGTGTTCTTTCGTGAGAAGTGCATGGTCCACGATAATCAAGTCGTATCTTTTGTCGGTGGGAAGAGAGTCTCTGAGCTTGGTTTGGATGTGGATCCTGGAGGTGTCAACGGGGCCGACGTATCCTGCCGCTTCTGCTTCCTCTGTCTCTTCTGTTTCTTCTATACCCTCTGCTTCCTCCGTCTCTTCTGTTTCAAATTCTTTCACATCCTCTGCTCCCTCCATCTCTTCTGTTTCAAATTCTTCCACCTCCTCTGCCACCGTCTTCAACACCTCCTCTTCGCCCACCTGCTCGCTCACCTGCCGGCTCAAGATGATCTTGGCCCGCTTCTTCATCTCTGTGTTGAATCTCCCCACAATATAAGCGTCTCTCACCTCGGGACTGAACTCAGGCCCCATTATCTCATTCAAAGCCACCATTCCAGTGGCTGGACCGTACCCCACCGATAGTATCTTATTGGGAGAAAGTCCACGGCCCCGTTTCTGAAGTTCCTGTAGAATATGGTGGCAGTGGGCGTAATCCTGCAAAAATAAGGCCGCAATATGGGCATTCGCTTCCAATGCATTGGTAGGGGCCGTTTGCAACTGCTCTTTATTCAATGACTGGTAGATCTGAGACGCTTTTGTCCGCAACCGGCCCGGACTCGAAAGACGGAGTATATTGTTGTTGATGGTGGTGGCTAGGATTTCAGGTAGTTTGGCGGTATTGTGGTCCATTCTTCCCAATAGCGTATTATCATGTAGTCTGGCTTCTTCGGCATTTGCACCTTTTATTAACGACCCGTCGGCATTTCGAAACGGCGACGAGCTGTAGGTATGGTCCTGCACCTGTGTCACCTTGTCTTTGTTCTTTGTGTCTTTCACCACAAACCCAAATGAGTCACTTCTGTCATCGTAGTTGAATGAGATGTCTTTAAGCGGTTTGAACTCAGATATTCTGGATGCGTCATTTGCGACTTGGCGGCGTGAAACCACGGGCTGGTGCCAGCTTCGCCTTGCCCTAAGCACTGTGTTCACTCTCCTGCCCAGGACACAGTTTCGTATCATTATTGAAAAAAGATGCTGTAGAGTGTTGTACGATAGTTTGAAAAATCCATCTCTTCTCAATTGGTCGTGTCTGGAAAATTTAATGATTGCAAAACAGACTAGGGTACTTTTGGAGGTTTTGGAGGGTGTATGGCATTTTGTGGGGATTGTATGGGTGTATGGACGGGAGAACTGAGTCCGTTAGCTGCTTTGTAGCTGTTTTATAGGTATATATTCAAAGCACTAATTGTCTCTGAAAAATGCACTATAATGTGATTATCACATATAAAGTATTTACCATTTTGAACACAAAATCTACACCCTTCTCCCTTCTCACGCCCTTCCCCACACCTCTTCTACAACCACCACAGTCTCTCTACCACCCTTCGATCATCCTTCCTCCACCACGCTTCACAATTGTCTCCAATTCTCTCCGGGTAATCTACGCACTCGTTGATTTTCCACCAACCAAAATTTCCAAATACTCAATGATTAGACCTGTGAAGTATGCCATGGGCTTGGCGGCAGCCGTGTCAATCCAGTCAACAAAACCGATCAACAACGACACAAAAAGAAGTTTCTACGAGGACGAAAAAGACGTGGCACATCCGCCCACCGACGTTTCCACCACCCCCACAACTTCTGGACGGTTCGTGAACGGAGTGCTTGTAAACAGCCCCCAGACGCTCGAGTCGGGCTTCAAGTCCGCCAGACAGACGGTGTACAACGCATATTCCGGGGCCGTTGACTACGTGAACAAAGGATACACCAAATACTATACCACGGAGCAGAAAATCACCAGCACCGTCAGTGAAATCCACGACAAATCAGAAGACTTGATGCCCAACGCTATCTACATATTCATCGGCGCGTTGTCGGGGACAATAATGGCGCGTCAGAGATCCGTGGTCGCCAAAGCAACGTTTCCAGTAATTGCAGGCATTGTTTCTTTCAGATACTTCTTGCCCAACACATTTGCCAGCACAACCGACTTTGTTTGGAGATTGGAGAAACAGAGGTTGCCGCAAGTGGCCAAGCAGCAGGAAGCACTTGTGACCAAGTCAACGGAGTTGGTCAACAAGATTGAAAGGACCACTGAGGCCAGCCAGAATTCCGTGTACTCGTCGGTAGAGAGTTTGAGACACACTGTCAAGAAGTACACTGGCTTGAACCTTGACGAAGATGCCACCAAGAAATAGGGTAATGCCAAAGAAATAGGTTTATATAGATGCCAAAGAAATAGGGTTGAATGCCAAAGAAGTAGGTTTATGTAGATGCCAAAGAAATAGGGTTAGAAAGAAATAAGTTGAATAAGATAAAGCGTGCGCGAACCAGCATATAATCTCATTTGACTGCAAAAACACAAATTCACAAATTCACAAACTATGGAGTACAACGAGTTGCCGTATTTGGAAAGCGGCGGGCTCCACCCTCCCTCCAACTCGAAGTACACCACTGCCAACGTAGACCAAGGCACGTTCAAGCTTCTGCCGGAACGACCCTCAACGGCTATTCTAAAGATGTACGACAAAATAACCTCATCGTTGAGCAGAGCCCGTGGGTCCAGTTTGGGTATACCTTCGGCCAAGTCTCCAGAGATTCCCTTAGAATACGACGACGAATTTGGGCCTTGTGTGGTGGTTGCAAAAAAATTACACTCCAACATCACCAGAATCAGAAAGCAAGAGCAGTTCCTTCAAAGAATGAAGCAAGACTTCCACCGGGACTTGGATGCATGGGGAGACGCGGTGACGAACGTCAATTCCAAAGTGGTTATCAAAGAGGCCGCCAATATCTTTCAAACCCAGGCTAATTCTTACCTGTCGGTGATGACATGCAATGATGAGATTGGCAAGGCTTTACTTATTGTGGCAGATAAGGAGAAGGCGGTGAAAAGGTTACATGAGAGCAGGAAAAAGCTCAAAAAGCACTGGAGGGATGTATCTGCCAATTATGGCGACAAGTCGTACAATGCCCAAGGAATTGTGGAAGATATAGAATCGAATTCCGCCAATCTTCAAGTTTCGGAATCCCACTATAACAAGGCCATTAATTCCATGTTCAAAGACTCGTTGTACAGCTACAGCACGGGAATGGTTGCGGTGGGAAGATCGTTTTCAACCTGTGGCAGCAATTTGGAACAAAGATTGAAACAAACAGAGTTGGTGCCTTTGAAACAGCAAGAATATGCCACCAACGATAGTTCTTTTTCAGAGAACAGGGTCTACAGTGCCCACAAGAGATTCAGTGACCTGGAGAAAGGTGTGTCGGCCAAGCACTGCGCCAAATGCTCCATTGAATTTGGGAAACCCACCAGCTGCAAGCAAAACCACTATAATGAGAGAGAAAGAGGAGTTACCAGGGAAAGATCCCAACGGTATGCCTCTGCCACCAGAATTGGGGCTGATATCGATGACCGGCTCTATCCGGTGTCTGAGTGGAATTAAATCTGTTGTCTATGTAATAAATATGATTCGGTGTATGTACAGGTTTTCATATGGCTGTGGTGTAGGCTGTGGTGTTGCTGGCTTTTTTATATGTTGTACGTCGTTAACCGGCTTCTTCTGTAGGCTGCATGGCCGCCTGGCCGCTGCTTGTTCACCTGACCTTGAAAAACATCTTGGTGATCTCGTACGACGAAATCATGATGGCACACGCAGGGGCTATTTTAAACACTCTGGGTGCCAATCCCCCGAATAACGCCGACATCCCCTCGTTCTTGTATATGCTGTGGAGGTACTTGAACATGGTTGGCCGAGCGGTCCCACTGGCGTCCTGGGAAATCTGAAGTCTTGTCTTCCCCACATCAAACGGGTGCGTAATTATAGCAGCAATGGTTCCTGCCAAAGACCCAGATAAGAAACTGGTCAAGAACACCCGCGAGTCGTTTTCACTTCTGCCCGCTAGGTTGTTTCTGGCGTGGTTTCCTGTGAAATCAGCGCCCATAATATGAGACATTTCCTTCTTCAGAATCTCATATATACTCCAGTAGATGCCTGAGAACGGAACATCTCTCCATAAGGTAATTTGCAACCCCTTGAAAAGCGAAAACACCCCGTTGGACCTCACCTGGTTGAGCGAGTCCTGTATCACGTTTCGAAACACCCCTGTATCGGATTTGGAAGAAGGTATGGATTGAAGTCGTGTTTTTATGAGCTCAATAGGTGCAATGGCAGTGGCCGCCAATAACCGGGCAGTGGCCCCACACAACAATGAGTTTAACGACCCCGAGATGGGCGAGTTGTCCCGGATGTATTCGTACCCCGTGAGGTAGATGACGTTGGCAGGAATGGCCATTAGTAACGTCAAAGACATGCCTCGCCAAAGTGTGGGAAACCCTTCGTTTCTGGCGATTGTCACAAACCCCTGCACCGTGGAGTCGATCCTTGTGCAGTTGGAGGCAGTCTTGCAGTACCCCTTGTCCACCCAGAAGAGATGTGGTGATCCAGGGCTGCTAAGAGCTGGTGCTTGAACCGATGACACCAGGACGCCAGCGAGAGTATTTCTGGTGATTTTGACAGGCCGGCGGTCTGCACAGCACGGCATCGAGTCGGGTAGGATCTCCTGCTGCTGCATTCGGATTCGGATCACGTCTAGTGGTGTTAGAAAGAATGCCGTAAGAATAGACCCGGAACCAGCACTGATCATTCGTTGAGGGAGCGTCAAGTCGGACGTGGTGACAAGCAAAGGCTCGGGGTCGGGCTTGTTGAAATCCGGGGGTTCGGGGCTGCCGATGGCGTCGTCTTTGGGCATGTTCTGCCGTATTGTGGATAGTAGTAAAGACATGGTGTGAGAAGTAATGAGAAGATGACCGAAACGCGGCATTCGCGAGGGACCAGTTTTCGCGGAGACGGTGGTGGGCTAGCGAGAATTAGAGAGCGTCAAGAGAGTGATTGAACGATCACGTGCCGTAAGTAAGTATCTATATCTGTTGTTGAATACATGTGCTGTTCAACATATGTGCTGTTGAATAGACTTGCTTTTGACTAGACTTGCTTTTGACTAGATCTGCTGTCACAGTATCTAATAGGTGTATACAAAAAACTACCTTGCTTTAGTTCCTCGCTTAGTCTTGCCAACATTCTAACTCTAGTACTCTTGAATAATGTCCACGCAACTGTAGATATTGATCCCACTGTCCTGATTGTAGTTCGTCGCCAACATGGTTCTATGTGGGTGGAACGTCATCCCCGAAAGATAGTTGCTGGTCCGGTTTCCAAGATAGGTTTCGTGGGGATTGCCCAAAGTATGCACCAAGTCACCGGAAGTGGTCCAGAAATTAACAGATTTGGACCCGGTGGTGATCACAGGGGCATGCTCATGCACCTCAAGACATCTGATGGACTTTTCCGAGTTACTGTATGCCAAAACCGGCTCGTTGTGCCGGATATCCCACAAATTAACAGTTCCATCTGAAGAACCACTAACCAACTCTCGATACCCTCCTCTTTGCATGTGGACGTTTCTAATGGACCCATGGTCATGCCGAGGCCCGTTGGGGGTCCTGGTTTTGGAATTGTACCACGTCTTGACCATGGACTCTCGGGGGTCTAACCTTCGGTCATAAACCCGCAAACTGCCGTCGTCAAACCCAGCTATGAACATATCTCCGGCGACCTGGTCTGACGTGATCGAGGTGATGGACGACGTGCTTCGGGCTGGAATGTCAGCCAAGCAGAGTTCTCGAGGGGCATCCCATACTCGGATGATTTTCACGTCTCCACTCACAAGAAGTGATCCACGAGACTGCTGCCATTCGCTGATTAACCCAGAACTCTTGGACGTCAACAACAAGTCCGTCAACGCTCTCCAGGACGCCACCAATTCCACCTGGTGGTCTTCATCGGCGCTCGAGGTGTGGAAATTCTTATATATCTTCACAACTCCGTCACTGGACCCCACAAGTGCCAAGGGGGAATCGTCCTCGTTCAAAAACTTGAGGTCGGTGATTTTGGTGCCGGTAGGGTTCAAGTTGGAGAACTTCTTGACCGGCTCCTTGAGTTCCCAGTCCCATACCGTCAAGTTGTCTTTATCGTCTGATGCAACCACGAGTTTTTCAAATTGCGTGAACTTGATGAGCTTGGGCTGTGTCTTGTTGTCAAGCACAATCATCTGCTTGCTCCAGTCTCCCCTTATGGCCATTTGCTTTTGTGGTTGGGTCTCTTGAATTAAACTCTCGTTCCGGTTCCGGCGCCAGAGCCTTTCGATGTGTTCATGAGACCCTGGCTCGTCGATCTCACTTCGAGACATCTGGGGCTCTTGAAAGTACTCACAACTGTACTCGAAAAAGCCACTGTCTTCTGGTAGTTCAAACTTGTCATTGAGGTCTCTGGCCACGAACCGAGGCGTCTTGGGACGGTACTCTGAATGGTATGAAGACGTCACAGGTCCTGAGTTAAGGATCCGGGTAAAATTATTCAACTCGTTGTCTTCATTCAAGTGGAGCGATTGCATGAGCTTGGAAAACGACAAGTTCTTGAGCCTCGACGTTATGGACTCGTTAGAATGAACACTTTCATTGTCGGGTCTTAAGTCGTTGGTGGAGACAGACCGGGCTTTGAGACCACCACTGCCGTTGATGGTAAGTGTGTTGTTGTTCCGTTGCAACATAGATCCACTGGACACTTGTCTTTTGGCCCTACCATCTTTACCATCTGCTCCTCCGAGATGACGGTTCACAATAGGCCGGTTGGGCTTGAAACTTTCACTGATGTTGATGGCAGATTTGCTGAGAAGAAAGTCCTGCATATCCTTGGCCAATGGGCCCAATTCACTTTCGTTCAACGAAAGCATCACGTTATCAATTAGGATCTCGGCTATCTTTTTGACTTCCAAATGTGGGTCCTCTGATAAAATCAACAAAGCTTTCCAAATGGAACTGAATATAGACCCATACGCAGGCGATTTCTTTCTAAAATCGTTCAAATTGTTGGGGCTATCGATCAACACAATCTCTTCTTCAAGATGATTAAATGCCACCACCAAAAAGAACCGGTGGTAGTTACTGATGAACTTATTGATGAAGAAAACAATCTCCTTCCTAACCATGGCAGACGCATCTCCAAGCAAGCCCAAGATAGTATTGGCAAGTCTGAGATCTTGCTGTCTGAGTTCGTCTTTTCTCATCTCGTTGGTGTTATTCTGCTGTTGCTGCTGCAACTGCTGGGACTGCAGTTGGGTCTGGGGTGGTTGTTTGACGTTCATGTCCGACAAAAATGTCGTGAGGGCTAGCACAATGCTGGTTCTGACTTCAGGAATAGGATCGTTGGCCATTGACAAAAGTTTGTTCAAGTACCCATCCTTATGGATGATCCACTTTCCGTCGGGGTACTTGGACCAGAGTTGGGCCAAAAGAAGCGAACACCATTGCCGCAACAACGGGTTTTCACTGGTGGAGATGAATTTGAGACAGTTGTTGATGAGCTCGATGGAGAAGCAGAGTCTCTGGCCGTTTTTGAAGTCTTTGATGAACAATGTGAGAATGAAAGCACTCATGGCTTTATGGTCGTCATGAATGAGCATTGGAGCACCGTTGCTAGCAGCACCCGTACCAGAATTGCCATTGGCAGAACCCCCGTTCAAAATGCTGTAGAAGTAGTTGTAGCCCTTGTCCTTGCAGAGTTCTTGCTGGGTGCTCTTGTAGTCGATGGCCATTATTCTGGCCCAAATGAAAATCAAAACCGGTTTCAATTCCTGTGCTGGACTTTGAAGCAATTTCAACACGTATGGGAAAATACCAATGGATAACGACAAATAAACAGCCCAGGGACCCAAATCAAGAAACTTGGATAGCAAGATCAACGCCCGGAGACGATGCACCTGTGATAGAAGCACTTGTAGCACGATGGGCAATTGTTCAGGAGGCTCTTTCGTGGACGGACCGGAATACTTGAGCCAGATTTCAAACGCCGTAAGCTGCTGCTCGAAAAACGTCGAATGCTGGTAATTTGGACCGGCTGGTCCCACCATAGGGCCACTGACGGAACCAGGAATGGCAGCAATGGGAACTAGGGAGCCTGTCCCCGGAGTTTCACCACCGCCGTCCCTGATCAACTGAGACAACACCTGGTCAATGGCCAAGTCCCAACTATCCCACATGGTGTGCCAACGGACCAGTTCCGGCAATGGGGGGTCGCTGATAGGATTACAGTTCAAATGGGGCATGATTCTCTTTGCAAGCAAGAAGTTTCTGAACAACGCCGCCACCATCAAATCCTGACGGAACAATCGCTTGAAAATGGGCCGGGATAACGAGGTCCAGGCAATGGTATCGGTAATAGCCGTGAAAATCCAGTTCAATTCTCCAAGAGGAGTTCTTCTTTCGGTCAATTTTCCCGGAATAATCACGTTTCCTATAGAGTTCTTGGGTAGCTGGTTGTAGTAGTTCTTCTTCAACGGCGACTGCATAATGAACCACTTGATACTGATATCGATGGGGCACGTCAAGCAGCACGTGAAGAGATCCGCTGGCAAGTCTGGAGCCATGGGTAGAAGTTCATTGGATTTGCACGCCGCAAGTTGGATGCAGTCGAGGTATGCCGCCGTAGGACTAGGGCTGGACAAATCGTGGTTGCCCTCATTGTCGTCGTCGATCCTTTTCTGCACGAACTTCTTGAAGTTGTGGACTATATGGCCAGCAGCATTGCAATCGTAGACAAAAATAACCGGAGCACCTAGCCATGTTTGGAGGTCATACAACGAGATGGGAATATACTGGGTGTACCCCCTGTTGAACACCCATATTTCTCCCGAGGATGTGGGCTGGGGAACCCCGTGGCCATTGTAATGAAACAAGATTCTCTCATCTTTGGCGTTCCTTCTTAGGGTATTGCAGAACCGTTTAACGTCCTCCACCGACGGGTCCAACGACTGCTTATACCGCGTACGCAACGTGAGGGCCTCGTACTGGCTCTGGAGGTTCTTCCCGATGGTTTCTATGGCTTTTTTTGTGTCGGTAAACGTAGAAGGATCACACCAACTCTCGAGTTTGGCACAGGGGTAAGTTTTCATGACATCGGGGGGATCGACGCCCAAATTCAAGCAAAGCATAAGCATGGCGCTGACGGTCTTCTGGCGTTCCTTCATGATCTTCCAGTCGGTGATGGGCTGGTAGTTTTTGGCGTATTTGGCAGACGCTTTCATTTCGGCGGTGATGGGATTTCCATTGGTGTTGTGTCGTTTGTCATCGAAGTAAATGTAGAATGTGTTGGCGAGGGTGGAGAGGAACGTCTCGGAGTTGTAGTCCTGGTCGAACCCGTGCCTCATGGTGTCGTTGAGCGGCTGTAAGTTGCGAGGGCCGTAAACGAGAGACATGATTGAAAAGATTTGAGTGAGTGCGATTGAGATAGAGATAGAGTGAGATGAATAGTGATGTACGTAAAGGGTGTCGATAAACACGCCAGACAACCCAACTCCAACTTTCATTATCGTGTACTTTTATCGTGTACTCTTACTTTTTATCGTCTTTATACTTTTATTGGCTTTTTCTCTTTACACTCTTTATACTTTTATTGGCTTTTTCTCTTTACACTCTTTATTCTCTTTATACTCTTTTTTCTTTGTACTCTTATATTCTATCCTATCCTACCCTATCCACTAACAGTGACTGCCTCCGCCAACCAATCTTCCCTGCCAGCTGTAGTACTTGCTCATGTCCACATGGTGTCTCTGGCCACTCCTAGCATCGTACATGGAACAGCCATATAACGAAGCATATGGTGGAGTGTACAAATGAAGCGACACCGACACCTCATCGGACGGATTGTGGATCTTATGCAACCCAATATCATCGGAAATATACCCCACTTGCTGCTCCGAAAGAACTGTCTCTTTTTTCACCGCAAGGCTCTTTCCTAGCCCTTTTGGCACATCGTACAACGACTCCTGAAGTTCTCCTTTGATGACTTTCATGCAACAGTGGGCATTGGCGTGGTCGTGAATAGCACTTCCTTTGCCGGGAGACCAACAAAGAATAAGCAAGTTGGCGTTCCCATTGATGTTAATTATGCCGTTTCTGGTGTAGTTCCTAGAACTATCATGTAAAGCGTATTTGCTCCAGTCATCTTCGGTAGATTCGTAGTTTTCCATGAGCTGTTTGACTTTCTCAATATCTATATCCTCAGAACTGAGTCCTTCGCCCTTCAAAAGCTGTTTGAGCTGCAAAACAAGCTTTCCAAGGTTGTTATTTGGGATTTCTTCGTGGTTCAAGTCGATGTCATCAAGAGCAAATGCCCGTGGAACGGCGGCAGAGGTTTCCTGCACGTGCTGGAATCCACAGGCGGTGGATGTGGTCATCACTGGGCCAGAAGTTGGGTACTGGCTGGTCATATTTAATGAAGTTAAAAAGACAGCAAATCCACAAAAGATATACTGGGCGGGAGCGGCGGCGTGTGTGAACCAAAGGGGCGGAGGCGGATGACAATCCCCGCCGTAAACACCACAACAAACCACCCTGGTGGCGGGGCCGCCGGGTTTGGCCGCCTGTGATTGGCCCATTTCACATGGCGCCACAAAAAATGCCGCTTCGTGGGACGGCGGTCGTGCCCGCTACCGAAGCATATTTCCTCGTGCAGTTACGAGATTCGACCGCTAAATTGCTCAAATTTGTCCGTTTGGAGCGGGCGTAGTTGAGGCTGTCCGCTCTGCTCTGATTTTTTTTTTGAGTCATTCGTTACTTATAAATAACAAGCTTCTTCCACCGACGTCTTTGTTAACATACCCCAGTGTCACAACAACATCCCTGGGACTCGCAAAAAACACACAAACATAACGGTTCTTTCTGTGTACAGTTAGTTGGCTGCAAAACGATTTTAAGCGGATTCCTCCTGGTATTTATAGTTGCAGAAGCCACAGTTTTAAATTTCTCATGACTGCAAATGACTTGGAAAACCAGCATGAAACGGCCCTGGATTCCAGCAAGTACACCGACGAAACCCACGACCGCCGAAATCCACTCGCCGACGCTATACGGGACTTTTCGCCTGTGGCTTTCGTCAACGTGATGGCCACCGGCATTTCTGGGGCCATCATGTACAATTTCCCCTACCCGGCCCATTGGTTGCAAGTGGTGGGCATCATCTTCTGGGGCATGGGTATTTTCTTCTTCTTGACAGGTATCGGGCTCATGGCCGTGTCGTGTGCCAAGTACCCCCAAAACATGGCCAAATTCACCACTGATCCCAAGTTTTCTCCGTTCATGGGCTGTTTTGCCATGGGCTACAACTCGTTGCTCAATATGTTGTACTACATCACCAAGGACCGCTGGATCGTGGGAATATACGTGCTCTGGTGGATTTCCGTCGCGTTGTGTTTGTTCACGGCGCTCGTGGTGTTCTATTTCACGTTTTTTGTCAAGACCCAGCAGAAACAATACTATGACCCCAAAAACATCCACGCGGTGGTGCTATTGCCGGTGGTGGCCCTCACGGTGACATCGTCCGGTGGACAGATCTTTGCTTTGGACTTACCCGGCACAGTGATGCCCTGGACCGTGGTGATAGTCAGTTATATCCTATGGGCTGTTGCCATGGCCATGTCTTTCATTTTGGTGACGATGATCTTCTACAAGTATTTGGTGCACAAGATCCCCAGCACCGGCATGGTTTTCACCACCTTCATCCCCATCGGGTTTGCCGGACAGGGTGCCTACTCCATTTTGAGAGCTGGTGTCAATTCGTACACTTTGACGAAATTGCACCCAGTCACAGTGGTGCCCGAGGTCTCCGACGTGGTGCCGGGGTCTCTTTTGATAATGTGCACGCTAGCCGGGGTGTTTCTCATCTCGTTTGGCTACTTCAACACGTTTGTCGCCGTGACCAGCGTGTTGACGAAAATTTGCACCCATAACCCCAATCCGCAGCATATTTGCAACCATTCTTCGGGATGGAAACGCGCCTTTAACGGGTGCCTCAGATACAACAAGGGCTTCTGGGCCATGACGTTTCCTTGTGGCACCATGGCCATTGGAAATGCCCAGTTAGGGGAAATGTACCATGTTGAGGCCTTCAAAGCCATTGGCGCTATTTATGGCGCCGTCACTGTTCTCACGACGCTAGGGTGCTGCATGGGGCTTGTGTACCACGCGGCCACGGTCCTCCGGCGGTAATATTTATTAATAGATCTTTATTCTTCACCTCTTCCAGTTTCAGTAGCTGCAAAACGGCCCATCGCCAAACCCACGCCGGTCCACCGCCATTTTCGCCGCGCCCCGCCAAATTCATCACAAACACCTATTTCACCATATATGCACCTCTCCATCCACATCCCCGCCAACCAGCATTCCACCGACACCACGTCTGCCCCCAGAGAATGGATTTTCTTCGACGAACGCATCACCGGGTTTATCACCGTCAAAAACCCCGACAAAAAGCGGTTTGATTTGGTTCTCGACGTCAGCATCGTTCCAGGAGATATCATCGACAATGACCCCAAATTTCACACTCTGCAGTTCTTGATCCTGTCACAGCCCATCACAGACACGGTGGGCACCTCCGGGCCTGACCGGGCCCAGACCTACCGGTTTGAACTCCCGGCCCAGTATCCTCGACGAAAATTGAATAGTCCCAAAATTGTGTTCAAGGCGTACGCCAAACATACACCTGAGACGCTAACCCCTCCACAAAAGACGCTCCCGAACTACACGTCGGTGTTGGACCGAAATCTCCTTGAAGAATTGACGATATCCGCCCCGATGTACCTTGGCAGCTCTGCCATTGAAAAAAAAGATGCTCGACTGGTAACTCCAGAAAAGATTGAAACACCGGTGGAAACGGTGGTGGAAACAAGCCTATATCTCCCCATCTACTCGGCGTTGGTGATCCGACTCAAGTCCACTAAGCCTGCCGGCAAAAACACCGACCTCATCACGTCCTTCAACATTGAGGCATCGGACCAGCTAATCAAGCTAGGAAATCTGCATATCCAACTCAACCGGTTTGAGTTGAGCTTTTCCGGTCACGTCGTCAACCTCAACCACCAGATCTACACGTTTCCCATCCATTTCGGCGTCAATGAGTCGGTCAACTTGAATTTCAAGTTGGTCAACGGCGAAAATGACGACCAGCTAAAACAGTTGACCGTCTCGTTGGAATTGATTCTAACCACCGGCCCACTGTCCAGCCAATCGTCCACTGTACCCAGCCCGTTGTCCAACCCTATCATCACGTCCTGGTCGCCTTTCATCGACTTCAATCTCGTGGCTCCTCCGATCAGCAACTCCCTCAAATCCACCAGCCACTACCAGCCCATGCTCAAGAAAAAGCTAGCTCCCAACTTCCCCAGCGCCATGGCGTCCAAGAAGTCGTCTGCGGCCTCTACTCCCGTGTTGCCGTTGAACTATCGCAAGGTCTCGTCCAACTCCAATATCACCATCAATCTCACCAATAATGCCGGCTCCGGCAATTTGTACGGGCTCAAACTCACGTTCATCGGCAAGCTAAGCCTCAAGTTGGGGGAAATCGTCTCCTGGAAACTCCAGGCCATCAATGGCTCTAATAATAGACTCCTGTTGTCTTTGGTAAGTCATCGCGTCGGTGAACCGCTGCCGGCGTCAGGACTCGGCTACGGTGGTCTGGCATCCTCCACCACCCCGCTAGTGCCCACGTCCCACTTGTTGCAGTCATACAAAGCCCTCCAGTCCGATAATAATGGCATTTTGGTGCTCGACACCGATATAAGAATAGGCCCGCTTGACCCAAACACCGTTTTTGAAACCGACTTGAAAATCATGGGGCTTGCCAGGGGTATTTATAACCTCGACGGTCTCAATATCTTCGACTTGGCCACGGGGGATGGCCTTGATTTCGGAAAACTCGTCCAGGTGTTTGTCACATAATGAAAATTCGCAGCCGTAGTAAATCTTAAATACCAATTTACCAATATTCACAAGAGTACTATTAAAAGTACCACTAAAGCACCTGTAACCACTCGTCCTTCCTCCACCGACACCGCCTGCTGCCGCAATTGTTCAGTCTCCAAGTCGCTTGAATCCTCACCCAAAAACCGGCCAAGAATGATCTGCCAAATTTTCGTTACCGCCGCCTACATTACCTGTCTATTGCTCCCCCTATACTGCATGGTTCGGTCCAAAAACACCGTCTCGTTACGAGCCATGACCCGCAACACTGTCATCAATACAGTGGGGTACTTTTGGCTTCAGAATAGCCCGTCAATGGCACATAAATTGCTAGTGTTTTTGGCAGTCAATATAGTGCCCACAGCATGGCTCTGTCTCCGGATAGTCAACGCCCGGTTCCACATCCGGTTCACTATAAGCTAGGCCTTCATCACGTTCATGATCACGAAGCTTATCGGCCCCTTTTAATTCGATAAATCCGAAAATAGAGTCACATAAGAGTCAACGAAGCCGTTCAATCTATGGTCCAAACTTTAATCTGGTGCACATTACCAAAATAGACCAAATGACGCACTAATATTTCCAGATTTAGGTCGAGCCCTTCCACCAGAGCGCAAAATGCACCACCACCTATTTTTTGTATAAATAGTGAAAAATCGGCTGAATATTGGCTGAGTATTCTCGAAATTGTCCATGGCTGATTCAATTGACTTCCTGACCCTTCTCCAACTGTACGAGACCCCAAAGTGGAACCATACGGTGGATGATTTGAACAACCTCGCCAATGACATCATAAAATCGGAAAAAGCGGTCTATGATGCCATTGCGGCCGTCGAACACCCTACTTTCGATAATGTGGTCAAGCCGTACTTGGAGGTTTTTCATGCCAACAGTTTTGTGGAGTCCCAGGTCACGTTTTACCTGTCGGTGTCTGCTGACAAGGAATTGAGAGATGCTGCAACTGAAGCGGAAAAACTACTCGATAAGCACTCCATTGAGTTGGGGCTCAGGAAAGACGTCTTTGAAGTGTTCAAAAAGCTCAATGATACCATTGACCACACAAAGTTGGATCCTGAGTCCAACAGGTTTCTTGAAAAAACCTTGCTTGGTTTCACAAGAAATGGTCTTGATTTACCAGACGAACAAAGAAAGGAGTACAAGGAATACAAATTGAGATTATCCGAGTTGGCAGTTGAATTTGGTAAGACGATGAACGAGCTGAACGAGTTTCTTTTGTTCACAGAGGAAGAATTGGTGGGGGTGCCAGAAGATGTCGTTGGCGAGTTTGAAAAAGTTGACGGCAAGTTGAAAATGACTTACAAATACCCCGACTTGTTTCCAGTTTTGAAGTATGCCAAAAACCAGGAAACCAGAAAGCAAGCGTATCTTGGAAACCAGTCCAAATGCGCCAGCAATGATGCCCTTTTGACGGAAATGGTCCAACTCCGGTACAAGATTGCAAAAATATTGGGCTACGACACGTTCTCGGAGTATATCTTGGAGCAAAGGATGGCCAAGAACCAGACCACCGTTTTGAAGTTCTTGGACGACTTGAGAGAGAAATTGGTTCCTTTGGGTAAGGTGGAGCTCGAAACCTTGAAGGAATTCAAGAACAAAGAATTGAGTTCAAGAGGCCTTGCTCCACAAGAGATCTTCTATCAATGGGATATGGCTTATTACAGCAATCTCTTATTAGAGGAGAAATATCAGGTTGACCATCAAAAGATCCAAGAATACTTTCCTTTGGACTATACCATCTCCAAGATGTTATCATTCTACGAGAAGATATTTGATGTCAAATTCCACAAAATCCAGTCTCCTCCAGCCGACACACTTTGGCACGAGGACGTCAAGCAATATGCTGTGTTTCAGAACATCCAATATGGGGAACCCAAGCCCCAATTTATGGGATTCATCTACTTCGATTTGCACCCAAGAGATGGTAAGTATGGACACGCAGCCAATTTCGGGTTGGGACCAGGGTTCCAAAGAGCTGACGGGTCCAGACAACACCCAGTGACGGCCTTGGTGTGCAATTTCACCAAGCCAACCAAAGAGAAGACGTCGTTGTTGAAACACAGTGAAGTAACCACCTTCTTCCATGAATTGGGACACGGGGTTCATAGTATTTTGGCCCAAACCAAATACGCCAAGTTCCATGGTACCCAAGTCCCCAGAGACTTCGTAGAAGCACCATCCCAGATGCTTGAGTTCTGGACCTGGACAAAGAACGAATTAACGGAATTATCCTCCCATTATCAAACAGGAGAGCCCATTAGTGATGATTTGATTGACCAGCTCATCAAATCAAAGAATGTTAACAACGGGTTGCAAAATTTACGTCAATTACACTTTGGGCTTTTTGATATGAGCTTGCACACCATCGACAGTCAGGAGGGTATTGATAAATTGGATATTTCCAAGACTTGGAACAGTTTGAGAGAAGAATTGACCATGATGTCAGTGGATGGAATTAACACCCCAGGGTATGCTAGTTTTGCTCATATTGCTCACGGATACGAATCGGGATATTATGGTTACTTGTACTCTCAGGTGTTTGCTGTGGATATCTTCCACAGTCTTTTCAAGAAAAACCCCATGAGTGTTGAAAACGGATTAAAGTACAGAGATATCATTTTGGCCCGAGGAAACTCCCAAGAGATGATGTCCAACTTGGTGGAATTGCTTGGAAGAGAGCCCAACTCAGATGCATTCTTGCAGGACTTGTTGGGTTGAAAGCTGTTCAAAAGTTGTTTGTAATTCTGGAATTGTAAATTCAGCTATATATTAAAATTAAGCATCCGATTGTGATTCAAAAGGAGTCAAACCCGAAGTTCCCTTGCTCCAAGTGGAACCGTTATATGTGATGTCCTTAATAGCCTTGATTATGTCCTCAAAAGAACCTCTGACTTGCTTGGTGGAATCTCTTTCTCTCAAAGTAACAGATTCATCTTTGGCAGATTCAAAATCAATGGTAATACCGAAAGGAGTACCCAATTCATCGTTTCTGGCATATCTCTTACCAATAGAAGCACCAGAATCGTCGATCTTGAAAGGAATCTGCTCTTTTCTCAAGTAGCTAGCTACTTTCTTCACCATTGGCTGCAATTCAGCATTGGAAGACAATGGCACCAACAAAACCTTGGTTGGAGCCACTGCTGGAGGTAAACTCAACACTGATCTGTCAGTATCCTCAGGTCTGGCCCAAAATTGGTGTTCAAAGATAGAATAGATGATTCTACCAATACCAAACGATGGTTCAATGACGTTAGGAGTGTATTCTCTCACGTGTTCGGTTCTGGACACTTTTCCAATCTTGACAAAAGTTTCGTCCAACTCCACGTCAGTTTCAATTCCTTCAACCTTGAACACAATCTTTCCAGTGTCCTTCAATTCCTTGGCCAAATCTTCCAAATCGCATTGAGTTCTTGTGGTAAGCCAGTCTTGTACTTTACCAGCGTCTTTTCTGAACTTTGGACCAAACTTCTTCTTTTCAATGTTCACCTCGAACTTTTCAACAATGGCTGGTTCTGGCAAAAGTTGTCTTACCACCAACTTCTCGTTGGTCTTAGCGGAATGGACACTCAAATCGTAAGCAGATCTATCGGCACATCCAACACACTCGATCCAACCGTAGGAAGTGTGTAATTCAGCGTCCCAACAGTCAGCAGCATAATGGGCCATTTCGTTGGACAAGTGCTGTCTGAATCTCAATCTGGAGGAATCAACACCAATTTTCACCAAAAACGAGTAGATTCTGGCAATAAAGTAACCCAAGGTCTCGTTGTCAATCATACCAGAGTCCACGGCTTCTCCAACGGTTTTTTCAACCAATTCGTTGGACCCAGCCTCTTGCACGCTCTTGGGCAAAAAGCTCAATTTAACGTCTCTGACATCGCCGAATCTGGGGTGGCTCTTGTTCTCAGGGTCAACATAGTGCTCGATTTCAGCCATCAAGAACTCCCGGACTCTCAATAACCCACTTCTTGGAGAGATCTCGTTTCTGAACGACTTACCGATGGAGGCAGAAGCAAAAGGCATCTTTTCATTGTTGAAGTCTAACAACTTGGAGAAGTTCAAAAACTGGCCTTGGGCAGTTTCTGGTCTCAAGTACCCCTTCAATTGACCAGAGGGACCAATGGCTGTCTCAAACATCAAATTGAACTCCACGGGCTGTTCCAACACTCCGCCGGTGGCAGGGTTGGTGATGTTGTATTTGGTGATCAACTGTCCCAATTCCGGGCCGGAATACCCATCGATCTTGTTCAAAATCAACTCGTATTCCTTAACCTCCTCATCGTCCAACTTGATGTTCTTGATTTCCTTGACCTTCTTCTTTCTCTTTTTCTTGTCGTCACTTTCCTCCTCCTCCACAATCTTCTCACCTCTAGCAGCCTTGTCCCCCTTCAATCTGGCCTCCAACACCTCTTCCACCAAATGGTCGGCTCTGAAAATCTCTCCTGTCTTCAAGTCTCTGCACATCCAATCAGCAAATTTGTCGACATGGCCACTGGTTTTAAGCACTTCGTGGGGAGTAAGCATGGTACAGTCCACCTCCAACATATCTTCTTCCAAAATGAAGTGTTTTCTCCAGGTATCAACGATGTTGGCCTGGAAAGCGCAGCCTGGTGGACCATAATCGTATAAACCAGACACCCCACCATAGATCTCAAACGCAGGGGCGAAAAAGAATCTTCTTTTCAACACTTGTTCCAATTGGTCCCTGGAAAATGGCACGGCTTGTGTGGACATGGCGTTCTTCAAGTTCGATAGTAATTTCAAGGGTGTATAACTCCTTTTTAGTACGTTGAAATGACTAATCTTGGTGGTTGGAGAAATTTTTCTCGCAAAAAGATGAGTTGGTTGGGGCACAGAGGGAGAGGGTAGGAAAGAGGAAGGAAGACAACAGAGGGCATAAAGAGGAAAGAGGAAAAAGAGAACAGAGAGTGCCATAGAGTGCCAGGAGTGCCGTCTCGTACGCCGTTAGAGAGTGGCGATTTTGATAATTTTGTGGCTTTTTGCAATTTTCACTGATTTCACTAATATCGTGCTCAGGCTCTAGTTTCTATTTCTGAGGTAACTTCTAAAAGTCTCCACAAGCGACTGCGCAGGGTCAACCGGCTCGTAGTCCAAAAGCCGCTTGGCCTTCGCATTGGTTACAGTGGTGTCGGGAATCCAAAGGTCCCCCACTTTCGAAGGGAACTTCTTGGTGTCCTCCGGAAAATGCTTTTTTAAAATACTCAAGAAGTCATGAGAACTAAAGCTGTCCTCTGTTTGGAAAAGAAACCGTTCGTTGTAAGTCTTCTGGTCTGCAGTTGCCTTCACAAACGCCTTGGCAATGTCCCGCACGTCAGAAACGTTGAAATGAATCAACGGCATCTCTTCCAACATCCCTTTGTAGGCCATATCCATGAAAGAAGCAAGTCCCACATATTTGGTGTATCCAACCGGCAAAGGACCCAAAATAGCATAGGGACAGATGGACGTGAGGGTCAATCCCGTGGGGTTCGACTCCTTGCTCTTGATAAACTGCCACATTTTCTTCTCCACCACAATCTTACTTTTGGCGTACCCATCGAGAAGAGGAGAGTCCATTGGCGAGTAGTCTTCGTCGGTGAGAATAGTACCTTCGGGGAAGAATCCAAACCCAATGGCTGAAAACGACGAGCAGTACACAAAGTGCTTCACGGTAGCACTAGCAGCTGCCAATTCAACCAAATGCATGGTACCGTCCACGGCTGCTTTTTCAAGCTGTTCGTAAGGAACTCCATTGATGAATGGATACGCCACGTGACTCACGTAGTCACACCCGTCCATGGCCACATCCCAGCCACGAGGGTCGTTCAAATCCGCTTCAAACACTGTGACATTGCCTATTGGCACTTCTTGTCCTGTTTTTTCAATCATCTGCAACACCAGGTCTTTTTTGGTGATATCTCTGATAGTGGTGTGCACGTGATACCCGGCTTTGAGGTATTGTACGATTGTGAACATTCCAACATGGCCGGTGGCTCCCGTGACTAAAACGGTGGGCATTTTTGAATAAAATACTTTATGTCTGGCAGGGCCGAATCCAAGTCTTTATATACCCCAGCAGAAGCGGAGTTCGGCGGAGGCAAAACGGATTTTGCAGCCATTTGCATATTTCAAGCCGTACGGGGTTGTGGGATAGTGTCTGTGCCAACTTCGACCCGAAAGTGGTAACGGACACGAGATACGATGTTTGAAAGGGGAAATGATTCCGGGAGTTAAAAAGGGCCGCAAGTGGGCTATTCCGAGTAGTAACTAGCCAATAGTCTCTAATTATAAATCAGTGGAGATTATAAATAGCTTTCGGGAGTTGCTTTAAATAGTACCGAGACTTCAGCATATGGCTTTGTGTTGGTGAATGGCCTCTTTGACAGTTTAGTGCCTAGTTTCGTGGTCCAGATACAAAGGCTTCGGCTGTGACAAGGTCTACAGAGGCTTTAACTGTGTCACTCTTGGTTGCCTAATAAATATAGCTTTGTAGTACAATATATTCGTGTATAGTTACAAATTCCTCAAATTGCAGCCAAATTGAACCAGACTGGTTGCAGCCTGCTCAGTCCGCCTTGTCCTTGACCGGCACAGGACGCCTGCCCTCCACCACATCCAAATCCTGCCACTTGACGTTCCTCATCCTCTTGAGATACTCGATCTGACTGAACGGGTAAGCAGTGCAATTATACTCGTCGCTGTACCACGACACACATCCCCCAAACTTAGTTCCAAACACCGACTTGCGCAAGAGGGCCTGGGTGTTTTCAAACCACTCATCGTACTTCTTGGCCTTGACACACACAGACTTGTAAGTGCCATCAAGCACCTTCAGGGCCACTTTTGTAAAATAAGTGCACCCATTCTCAATGGCCAACACCACCGACGAGTGGCCAGTGGCTGAATTGGGCCCGGCAATCGTGAAGAAGTTGGGACAGTCCTTGACAAGAACCGTCTCGTACGAGCTAGCAGTCTTCTGGCTCCACAATTCGCTTACAACCGTGCCATTGAGACCCTCCACTTTGTAAGGGCTCAAGGAGTGCTTGATATCGTAGCCAGTACACGCCACAATGATATCGGCGTCCAATACCGTCCCATCCTTCAACACCACCGATTTCTCGTTCACGTGCTGGATTTCGTTCAACAACACGTTGATTTTGGGGTTCTGCAAAGTGGGGGCGTAGACATAGTCGTAAATCAATCTTTTGCAGCCAATTTTGAACTTGGGAATCAAAATGTCGTGGTACTTCTCCGGAATGGTGTTTCTCATGTACCGGAGACACACCTTGGTGTGGGCCCATCTACACAACCGACTAACCCAGTTGTTTCCGGAGTACATGGGGTACTTGGCTTCTGCAATGGTGGCCACCAAAAGCCTCACAAAAATGAGCCCGTACCGGTTCCACGAAAGCAAATAGTACAACTTCTGCAAGAACCGGGGGTGTGGAGGGAAAATATGGTGCTGGGACCGGACAATCTGGGTGATGGAGTCCGGCTCAAACTCCAAAAGCGCTGGCACCACCTGTGCTGCCGAGCACCCGTTCCCAATCACCAACACCTTCTTGTTCTTGAAATCCACCGACCAGTCCCAGATCCCCGAGTGCATGTAGCTGCCCTTGAACTGGTCCATTCCTGGAGGACTGTACTTGTGGGGAGTCACCAAGCCTCCGGTGCACGAAGCAAGCAATTTGGTGGTGTGTCTGAACCGCTGGCCTGTTTTCAAGTTCAAGGCGTTGATCTCCCACACCTGCAACTGGTCGTTGAACTTGGCGTGCTCCACCACGGTTCTAAACTTGGTTTTCTGCGGAAGTTGGTACTTCTTCACCACTTTCTGGATATACTCCTCCATCTCGTACTGAGGCGGGCGGATATCGCTCCAATTGGACACCAACTCGTCGCTCAAGCTGTACCACAACGCAGGAATATCACTGGCACATCCGGGGTACGTGTTGGCCCACCAGGTGCCGCCAAAGTCGGCGTGTTTCTCGAATATCGCAAAGTCGTCGGTTTTCAAGTGCTTGAGGCACGTCAACGCAACGGCAATGCCCGCAAAGCCTCCGCCGACGATAGTAATGGCGCTGGTGCTGTGGATGATGTTTTCCGATCGGGCAATGGCCCCTGTGTGCTTGGAGAACACATCTCTGTCCAAGATCAACTTGGCATCGTCGTACTCGATTCTGTACTTCGATGGGTTCGTGTGCGATTCTCTTTGAAGCGTGATGGTGGACATTGTGGCAATAACAGTTTGGATGTGGGAATCGGGGCTTATTTATAGTCTGATTATAATCACATCGAGAGGGGTTATGGCATATGATCGTGAAAACTGGGGTTGTGAAAATGCAAATGGATAAAGCCGCGATGCATGTCGTGCGCGAACCGTTTGCATGTGTTGCGGCCACGCCGAAAATGGCATAAATGAGAGCCTCGGTATAAAACCGACTGCAAAATATTAGCCGTGGGACGGAGGACCGACCACAAAATCCACCGTACGAAGCACAGGGTGTGGGCAGGCCAGTGGCGTGCTATTGGGCGGGAATATTGCCAAACGTTGAGCGAAACCGCCAGAAAACCAACGTATCATTTGAAGTGTCTTCCGGACCTGATTGTGTGATTGTTTAATTGTTGAAATTGTTTGAAATCGTTTGATTGGCCACTTACAGCTGTTGTATGCTCGTTTGTCTGGTTCGTCTTTGTTCTTCGTCGTTCCAGCGTGCATCTCGCCCCGAACCGGTACCTATTCGGTGCTGCGTTGTGGCTAATAAATTCACCCCGCAAAAACTTCACATTCAATTTTGTCTCAATCATCGGTTGAAAATATATAAATATCCCCAAAGTCCTATATATCATTTCTATTCTTTTTTTTCCGTTTTTCAAGTGTTATAACTTTTACTGAACAAAATGTCTGAATTATCATTTAAAGACAAGGTTGTGGTGGTGACCGGTGCTGGAGGTGCCTTGGGTAAGCATTACTGTTTGGAATTTGCTAAAAGAGGTGCCAAAGTGGTGGTTAACGATTTAGGATTCAAAAATGGAATTTCCGAAGCCGCCAATGCCGTGGTTGACCAAATTAAAGCTGCCGGTGGTATTGCTGTGGCTGACTACAACAACGTGTTGGACGGAGACAAGGTGATTGAAACCGCTGTCAAGAACTTTGGTACCGTTCATGTTTTGATCAACAACGCTGGTATTTTGAGAGACGCCCAATTCAAGAAAATGACTCCTGAACAGTACCAATTGATCATTGATATCCACATCAATGGTGCTTACAAGTGTACGCAAGCTGCTTGGCCATACTTTAGAAAGCAGGAGTATGGTAGAATCATCAACACCGCTTCTCCTGCCGGTTTATACGGTAATTTTGGTCAAGCCAACTATTCTGCCGCCAAATCGGGGTTGATTGGATTCTCCGAAACTTTGGCTAAGGAAGGAGACAAGTACAACATTACCGCCAATACAATTGCTCCTTTGGCCAGAAGTCCCATGACTGAAGGTATTTTGCCTGAGTCTATTTTGGAACAATTGGGCCCTGACAAGATTGCTCCTTTGGTGTTATACTTGACTCACGACGAAAACCAGGCCAATGGCCAGGTTTTCGAATTGGCTGCTGGTTTCTATTCTCAGATCAGATGGCAAAGAAGTGGAGGTGCTTTGTTCAAGCCGGGTAAAGACTTTGGCGCTGAATTGGTTGCCAAAAAGTTTGACGAGATCTTGGACTTTGACGACTCCTCCAGACCTGATTTGTTGAAGAACCAGAATCCTACCATGTTGAACGATTACTTGTCGTTGAACGAAGCAGCTAGAGCTTTACCGGGTAATGATTTGTCTGGAGCTCCATCTATTTCCTTGAAGGACAAAGTTGTGCTTATTACTGGTGCTGGTGCCGGTTTGGGTAGAGACTACGCTTTATTCTTTGCCAAATATGGTGCTAAGGTTGTGGTGAATGACTTTGCTGATCCCTCTAAGGTTGTGGCTGAAATTAAGGCTGCTGGCGGTGAAGCTCATGGTGATCAACACGACGTGGCCACTCAATATAATGAGATTATTGACAATGTCATCAGTAAATACGGTACCATTGATGTGTTGGTCAACAACGCCGGTATCTTGAGAGACAAATCTTTTGCTAAGATGACCGATAAGGAATGGTACCAAGTTCAACAGGTTCATTTGAATGGTACTTTCCACTTGACGAGATTGGCTTGGCCTCACTTCCTTGAAAAGAAGGCCGGTAGAGTCATCAACATCTCCTCCACTTCGGGTATCTACGGTAACTTTGGACAGGCCAACTATGCTACTGCTAAATGTGCTATCATTGGTCTTACTAGAACCTTGGCCATTGAAGGTGCTAAGGCCAACATTAAGGTCAACTGTGTAGCGCCACATGCTGAAACTGCCATGACCTTGACCATTTTCAGCGAATCCGACAAAAACTTATACCCACCAGAATTGGTTGCGCCATTGTTGGTGTTTTTGGCTTCCGATGAAGTACCAGTCAGTGGTGAATTGTTTGAAGGTGGTGGTGGTTGGATCGGTAACACCAGATGGCAAAGATCCAAGGGTGTTGTTTGTACCGACAAGGTTGTGACCCCCGAATTCATCAGAGACAACTATGCCAAGATCACTGATTTCACTGAATCTACCAATCCAAAGAGTACTGGTGAATCTTCAATGGAAATCTTGAGTGCTGTTGAACCGGATGACGACGACGAAGAAGAAGAAGACGACGATGACGAAGTTGAAGAAGATCCTGTCTTTAGCTACGGTGACAAAGAAGTCATTTTGTACAACATTGCCATTGGTGCTAAGGCTAACGAATTGAAATACGTCTACGAAAATGACAGTGATTTCCAGGTGATTCCAACCTTTGGACACTTGGCCACTTTCAACTCCACTGCTTCTCAATTGTCGTTTGCCAGCTTGTTGAAGAACTTCAACCCAATGCTTTTGTTGCACGGGGAACATTACATTAAATTGGAACAATACCCAATTCCAACTGAAGCCAATGTGAAGACCACCTTCTCGCCATTGGCCGTCACACAAAAGGGTACCAACACCGTTGTGGTACATGGATCCAAGTCTGTGGACGCCGACACTGGTGAACCAATTTTCTCCAACGAAGCCACTTTCTTCATCAGAAACTGTGAAGGTGAAACCAAGGTGTATGGTGACAGAAAATCATTTGCTACGTCACTCTTCAATGCACCAAAGACTGCACCAGATTTCGAAACCACTGTCAAGATTTCAGAAGATCAAGCTGCTTTGTACAGATTGACAGGAGACAGAAACCCATTGCACATTGACCCAGCCTTTGCTGCTGGTGCCAAATTCCCTAAGCCAATCTTACACGGAATGTGCTCTTACGGTTTGAGTGCCAAGGTTTTGTTGGATAAGTTTGGACCATTTGACGAAATCAAGGCCAGATTCACTGGTATTGTTTTCCCTGGTGAAACTTTGAAGGTTTTAGCTTGGAAACAAGGTGACACTGTTATTTTCCAGAGTCATGTGGTTGAAAGAGGCACCATTGCTATTAACAACGCTGCCATCAAGTTGATTGGTAACAAGGCCAACTTATAGGTTAGGATAGTTATGTGGTTAGTTACGATCTATTGCAAAATAAATGTTAGTTTTTCTTATTCTTGTGCTATATGGTTCAAATCTTGAATGTAGTTCTATAAGTCCAAAAACTGGGATGTTCCCGGTTTTCTGTAGGGCACCTGGAAATCAACAGGTGTGTCGTTGATTGGATCGATAATGGACCCGTGTCGTCTATGACTTATAGAGGTGTCAATAGTAGACATGGGGGTGGGCAACGGAGTCATGTTGCTCAATGGTGATGAAATAATGGGGGAAGTAATTGACTGGTTATGGAGATGCGAATGCAAATTGGAGATGGAGTTGGTTTTGTTGTGGGAATGACTAATGGTTTGAGTAGTGACTGTACCAGCAACTGCAAAAGCATTGGTTGAGTTTGAGTTTGAGTTTAAGTTTGAAGTGTCTTTGTCTTTCGTAGTGTCTCTGGTAGTTATGGTTAATTTGTTTCGCTTCAAAGGCGAAGCATTGGGAAATTTGAACTCCAAACCCTTAGACGAGTTACTGGTGGAAACACTGGAGTTGCTATGCATATCCAAGCTCAAATTTGAAGAAGCATGCTTGAAACTGGTTCCGGAAACACTCTTCTTGCGGCACTTCGACAAGTTCAAGGTGGAAGAAGAGGCGTTGGCAGTTGAAGTAAAAAACTCATCCATCTCAAGAATTGGGCTATTGGAAATGGACACCGAGTTTGACCTTGAACTAGCAGGCGATCCGAACGGAGGAATGGCCGTGGGAAATGACGGGAATGGGAATGCAGAAGAAGGAGCAATTGGGGCCGATTGGAACGACTCAGTGGATTCGTTGGAGGAGCATGTAGACAATTCACTGCCCAAGGAGTTAATGGAGTTACTGGAACCGTTTAATCTGCTAAACTTGGTGATTGGAGGCTGGAACCCTGGCATGTCAATGTCTCCTCCACTGAATGTGGAAGATCTTGTCAACTTGAGGTTATTGATGGACTTGTGTCTCTTCAAGATCTTCAAATTCTCCGAATGCAAAGTGATGGTGATAAAACTGTTGGACCGATTATGTTCATTCAACTTGGAAAATGATCTGAATTTGCCCAACTCGTTGACACACTTTTCTTGATGATTGGCATCTTTCATTTCCACGTAGTTCTGGGGTTCACAATGCATTTTGTAGTTTTCAAAAAACTTCTTGTACCCTCCGTCCAACACAAGAATATCCGGATAAGTAAGATTGGGGTAATTGTTAAGGTTAAGGATCCGGTCTGATTTTCTCAAATGGGATGCCATAGTGGGCCCTCTGAAAAGACTGAACTCACAGTGGAAGATAATGAGACTCTTTGTAACGGTGGTATTATTGATGAAGCGGTCTTCCAATTCTTGCTTATTTGAGATGTTGATGGCGTTTCTGATATGCCCACCGTCATATTCATAGTCAAATCGACAATCCACCACCACAATGCTGTCGAATTTATGATGACATTGGCCGTTAATCAATTTATTAAATGATTCATGGTCAATCCGAGGAATGGTTTCATCGGTAATGCTGAAAGTCTTGATATTCGACTGGCCGAGAAGCGAGTTGTCTTTCAAAATGATATCTTTCTCCTTGTTTGTCAGATACATGGAATGGAACCTTCTTAACGATTTTATGGGGTTTTTCTTGAACGATTTGAAGTCCCCCATATCGGCTATAGTGTCGTGAGTAACGTCTTGTTCTTTTTTAGCGTCATAGTCGTCGTTCAAATCAAGGTCCTCGATGGTGGAAACGGTGTCGTTTGCATTCAACTCGTCGTCATTATTGATATCAAAAGTGCTTTTGTTATCGTGCTCATTAGTGGTATCATTAGTGGTGTCATTATGATCATTGGTATCGTTGTAATCGTCATTGTCATTAGGGGTTTCGTTTTTCTTCAAAAAGTTCCTGGTGGAGAACTTCCTTTTCATGGAGTCGAAGTTCATCAAGTTGGAGATATTCTTGAATGGTTTCCGACCAAATGGCGAAGTCATAACCATTTTATTTTTCCGGGTATTAGTGGGAGTGGCTTCTAGGTCGTCAAGGTCGAAATCGTCTTCGAAAATGAACGCATTCTGTTGTTGTTCTTGTAAGTAGGTGTTAATGCCGTCTGTGGGGGTTTCAAGAAAACTGCTAAGGGGGCGGTCTCTTTTGGCGTTTGTGTTGAAGACGTTGGGAGATAACAACTTTTTGTCCAACATGGTGGGATTAAACCTTGGAAGACTTGATGGAAGACTTGATGGAAACCTACTTGGCTTGGCTGTGAATTTGCAGTGGCTCTATGTGATCGGCGCTTGGATGAGCTTTTGGTATATGGCTCTTGTTTGCTGGGCGGGCTTTGCTGGTTTGGCGGGTAATCTGGAGTGTAATGAGTGTGTTTGTTTGTGTAACGTGTAGTTTGCCAACAACAACACAATTTGGTGTTATTTGATGGTACTTATAAAATAAATAAACTGTCGCACTGAAATTACCTCTGGAATACTTGAAATTGGCACTAATGCAGTATTAATGTAGCAATCGGTATCGATCCTGTATATAACCGTGTACCCTATTGTCACAGCTGACAATGGCTACTACAATGAATACAGCAGGGGAGGTGTCTCGCATGAGAGACATCAGGTGTGGGATTGAAAGAGTCAGAGGTGTTGATGCCGGAGAATGCGTTGACGGGTGTTGGCAGGTGGGTTGGCGGGTGTTGCTGGTTGACGGCAGTTCATAGGAGTGCCCAATTGACGAAACAGCCAATTGGTTCATAACGACTGTGACGGTTACGACGGTGTTGGTGTTTATGACGCTGTTTACGCTGTTTATGACGCTGCTTAACGCTGTTTATGGTGTTGGCTTAATTCCACCCATTTCAGTGCATTTCAGTGCATTTCAGTGTCAGCCACCGCTACAGGCACTACCAGTCCCGATTTATTTGTTTACGCTCCCAAATAGGTAAAGTAATTTGTTTCAGGTGACGCTATTGTTATTTCCCCATTTTTGTTGTGGTGAGGGTGAGTGGTGTAGCGTGGTGTGGGTACGGTTGTAAGTTGCGTTCTGGTTATGGTTGTGTATTGGTTGTGTGGAAGGGATGTGGCACTGGCAGACGGCCTCGTCAACTTGCGGCTGATACGCACGTCGCGGTATGGTATTTTTTAGTGTTTTGTTTGTGTTTGTTTTTGTTGCTGCAAAACCGCCTATTTGGGCGATGATGTTTTGATATTTGATCTACAGATGGTGAAATATTTGTGGATGGGCATTTTGGGTGGTGCCGAAGAAATATTGGCGGCAGTACTGCAATAGTGACGGCAGCACTGCAATAGTGGTTGCAATGACAAAAGACGGTTGCTTCTTGTCATTCCGTTCTTTGTTTTTAAGGGAATCTATTGTTGCGTCTATCACATTCTCGCTTAGCTCAATGGGGACGGTTTTGATTCTTTCAGTCGTGTTCCTTTTTTTTCTTTCCTTTGTTGGTGAAAAAATACTAACGTTTATGGAATCTCGTTTCAGAGAGGTGAAACAGTTACACGACACGATGCCAGAGTTTATGCTTTCGTATTTATTTATGCGTCTCATCATCAGTAGGACTTGGATCGGTTATTTCTATGTTATTCCGCTTTTGTCTGATGGATTTTCGCTTATGCCGTGATGCCTGTTTATGCATGTCGACGCCATCTGATGGCAGTCCTTTGGGTCAATCGAGGCCCGGGAGATACTCGCTCAATTTGCTGTCTCGGTCAATCGAGGCCCGAGAGATACTCGCTCATATCGCTGTACCTGTAATGAGGTTCTTCCGGTAACACGAACGTGGTGTCGTTCTCTGAATCGGAGTCAGAATGCTTTGGCTCGACTGAACTGGCACTTTCTACGGTGCTGGTGCTCAATCGGTTGATGGAAAAGTTGTCATCGGTGAGATACCCGTTCAAATTGAGGGACGAGCTGGAACTGGTGATCCGGGTGAGTGGTGCTGTGAAGTTGCCTATACTTGGCCGTCTGGACCCTGTGCTGCCGGTGCTGTTCTTCCTGGAACTAAACCCTTTGTTACTGTTGGAGTTAACACTGGAAATGGAGCCTCGTGCGCTTTTGAAAATCGATGGTGGGGCAAGATCAAGCTTATCGTTGCACTTGGCGTCTTTGGTGGGCTTGGGTGGTGACGAAAGCGAACTAATGGTGTGCGTAGGTGTAAAGCCGTTGATCTTGTCGAAGAAGTTTCGAGTGGGGCTGTAGACCGGCGAGTTTGGCCCAATGGACACCGCGTGGCTCATCATGCTGCAACCACTTGATATGGATGAGCGGGCGGAGAGCGGAGTAGAGACTGCCGTCACCGGAGACTGTGTTTTCAACGTGGGAGAAGCTTTTGGCGATGCTGTTTTCAACGTCAATGGCGGAGGGGCCATTACCCGGTCATGCAACCTCGTGGCATGGCTTGACTTCTTGTGTTTGTCGTCGAAGGGGTTGAACTCCTGTTTCTTGTCGTCGCTCTCCACATCCCGGGCGTCACCTGCGTCTCCGTCCCTGGCATCGCAGACATTGGTCACTCTGTCGTCATCGTAATCGCTCTCAATTGACCCCAAGGACGACGAGTCGAAGTAGCTGTCAAGTAAATCGTCCACCGGCTGCAAATTGTTCAACGTGTCGTGGTATCCCGCCGGCAAGGTCTCAGTCTTTATGGGATTCACCGACTCCACCACCTTGGCCCCAAAAAACTTTTTGATTCGGTTGGCCAAACCCATTTGGTTGTGAATGACATTTTCGTTGAACTTTTTGAATTTTAAAGACTCCGCCAAGCTCAAGTCAAACGTGGTGAAGTTGTGGTTCTTGACATCCGCCACCGTGTACCGTTCATTGGGATCCTTGATCAACAAGTGGGATATGAGATCCACAAGAAGGTCAAACTCTTTTCTGTCCAATTCACTGATCTTTGTTTTAAACTTGAACGCCGGGAACTTCAAGGGTTTGGTGACGATATTTTTGAACAACCCAAACTCGTTCTTGCCGTTAAAGGGCAATTCGTGAAATATCAAGCAGTACAACACCACCCCCAAAGACCAGAGATCTATACGTTTGTCAATCTTATTTTTGTTGGTCTTGTGAATATCGTCCAACATCGACAACCGATTGTTAACAAACTGGCACAATTCCGGGGCAAAGAACGCAGGGGTTCCCATGGTCTTTCCCAATTCCTTGGCGTCGTTGGCGTTGTTCTCTAGAATCAAACTGACGCCAAAATCACTGATCTTGATCATATTGTCTTTGATCAACAAGTTGGACGGTTTCAAGTCTCGGTGGATAATTCCCTTGTACTCGTGGAGGTACTCCAACCCATTGATGACGTCCCGAAGGATCTTGTTGATGGTGAGACCTCGGGCCCCGGTGCCTGCACCAGAGCCTCGCCGCCGCTCTTTCTCGTTGTAGTGATTGTAGTTCTTCCAGTCGATTTCGCCGGCATCACAGTACTCTAAAATCAAGAGGATCTTGTCGTACTTCAAGTCATCTATCACCTGGTACAATTTGACGACATTGGGGTGGTTGCACTCCTTCATGATCTGGATTTCTCGTTTGATCTTGGTGGTGTGGTTTAGATATGTTTTGGTGATGAGTTTGGTTTTGTCGATACGGTTGATGGTTTTGATGGCCACAAAGTCCGTGGGAGCCCCGGTGTGAGCTCCGGTGTGAGCTCCGGTGTCTGGATGTGCTGGCCTTTCTGGTGTTTCTGGTATGGTTTCTGATGCCTTTTCGAGGGCTTGATTTTCTGGTTGACCGAGTTTGTCTTCATTCAATAGTTTCTCCCCCAATAGCACCTTTCCGAATTGGCCTTCACCGATTTTCCGTAGAATCCGGTACGTGCCGTTGACGACACGCTTATTGCTGGCGTCTGTGGTTATGTGTAGCTTGGACACGTCCATATCATCACTTTGTAAATGTAATCAGATTATTTTGTCGCGGTTGCGAATGTCTATTCTACATAATGTACATATTAAAGTGGGGTGCTGGTGTATGTTGAGCCGTGGTTGAGCCGTGGCAGAATCTGCTCTTGAACCATGCTCTTAGCCAGTTTGGAGTCTGTAGTGGTAGAAACGCTTCGTTCTTTTCACTCTCTTTAGACTACTCGACATCCTGTTGCACCGGTCTGGTAGTCCGGCCTACACATGCCACTCGTCCACCCGCGCCTCGTCCTTCACCTCCAACATCGCCCGGTCCTCGTCGTTCTCCTGATTCAACTCTTTAATAACCTCCTCCTCCTCGTCCGTCAACCCCGTAAGGTCCGGCGGTATGTCCTGCATCTGCACTGACGGCGCATGGTTCAAGTACCGCAACTGCTCCAAGATCTCTTGCTTGACACTCTCCATATACCTCTTGGAATTCTTATTGTCTATTCTACCCTCCAACTGCGGATGAAGCAGGTAATCTGGCGCAAACCAGTCGTATGTGGGAAGGTAGTTGGGAATCTTGTCGTCCAAGGTGACATCGGTCATAATCGATGTTTCATAACACCATAATCTCGACACATTACGCGGAGTGTACCCTCCACCTCCAAGCACAAGCATCGGAAGTCCAAACGACTTAATGAACTTCACACACTCACCATGGGCCCGTATATTGAGGTTGAAGCACCCGAGCCGGTCGTAGCCCAAAGAATCGGCCCCACACTGCTGTACAATAGCCGTGGGCTGGAATTTGGTGATCAATGGCTCCATGATCAGCTTGAACAATCGCACGTACGACTCGTCATCAATTCCGTCCTTCAACGGCACATTCACCGCATAGTTCTGGCCCCGGCCAATCCCCACCTCGTCCACTGACCCGGTTCCAGGGAAAAACTCCCCGTTGTACTTGTGGAACGAAACCGTCATCACTCTATCGCTGGTATAAAAAGCCTCTTGCACGCCATCTCCGTGGTGGAGATCAATGTCTATGTACATGACCCGTGGATGCACTCGGAGTAGGTTCATTATACTCAACACGATGTCATTAACGTAGCAGAACCCGCTGGGCTCGAACTTTTTGGCGTGGTGCAATCCTCCACTCCAATTGATAGCAATATCTGATTGTCCACTGATTAGCTTACGGGTGGCATCCAACGAAGCCCCCGAGTAAATGGCAGAATAGTCGTACATGCCGTCGAACACAGGACAGTCGTCTCCAATGTTGAATTGCGCTAGTATCTTCTCCGGTAGTTTATTTGTTGCTTGTGGAGTGATGGTTTCGAGAAAGTTGATGTAATCCTCCGAATGGAACTGTAAAAGCTCGTCTTTTGTGGCTCGTCTCGGCGTGTACAAGTCCATCTGCTCGTACAACTTGTAGGAGATGACCAAGTGGTCTGTAAGCATCAATCTGAACGGTTTCATGGGATGGTGAGGACCATAATGGAAGTTGGTCACTTCGGGGTTATAGTGGTAGGAAACGTGCGGCGTTCGCAAGGATGTGCCGTAGTACAACGGGGTCTTTTCTGTGGTCCTTTTGTCGGTGGTGAACGTCGCCACCAGCACTTCTTCCGGCACCATTTATAAGAGCCGATATGTATAATAGGAAAATTTTTACCAGCCTTTTTATCGCGCTCGCGACATTTTATATATCTAGAAAAAAGAGCTCACAGGAATTGCCACTGTAACTATGTCAAGTATGTATCGACACAACCACAGACCCACTTTGTGAACACAGACACGTATAAAGTGAACACAGACGCGTATATTTGCTAGCAAGCGCTTTGTTTGTACTTGTTACGCAAACGTCTGCTCAATCCACTCGCTCCTACTAACAATCAGACGCCGCTGGATTCGATAGACACATCACCATCTTCTCGCCAGAAGGTCGGTTGTACCAGGTGGAATACGCCTTCAAGGCCATCAACTCGTCCAATTTGACCTCATTGGGAGTCTGTGGTCAAGACTCTGCCGTGGTTATTTCACAGAAAAAGATCCCCGACAAGTTGTTGGACGCCAAAACCATATCGTACATTTTCAAGATAACCCCATCCATTGGAATGGTAGCCACTGGGTCAATTGCCGATGCTAGAGCCCAAGCTTTGAGGGCCAGGTCCGAGGCGGCTGAATTTCGGTATAAATATGGGTACGAAATGCCCGTGGAAAGTTTAGCCAAGCGGATGGCCAACATGGCTCAATTGTACACACAAAGAGCCTATATGAGACCGTTGGGGGTGGCATTGACGTTCTGTCAGGTGGACGTGGAGGAAGAGGACAAGGGGCCTCAGATTTTCAAGTGTGATCCTGCGGGATACTACACGGGAGTGAAGGCAGTAGCCACCGGTCCTAAACAACAAGAAGCCACTACTTACTTGGAGAAGAAGTTCAAAAAGACGGACTATGTCAAGGGAGACTGGAAAGAAACGGTGGAGTTTGCTATTAACCTGTTGAGTTCTGTGTTGGGGACTGAGTTCAGGAAGAATGATATTGAGATTGGAGTGTCTACGAAAGACGGGTTCAGAATCTTGACCCCAGAGGAGATTGATGAGAGATTGGTTACCATTGCCGAACAGGATTAGATGGTCCGTAAGAATTATAGTACAAATGAATAATCTAGTTGAAATGTCTATTGAGACCTATTGAACTCTTTTGGTGGAGGCTCTGGTGAAGACTCTGGTACTCTTTTGGTACTCTTTTGGTGCCACTACAACACGTATGGAATGAACAAGTAAGGGCATGCCTCCAAGTATCTGTCCCAGTCCTTGCCGTACTTCTTTTGGCACTTTCTGCCGTCTCTTCCAGCCCTGTGGATCAACACAATGAGGAAGAAAGTGGGGTGGAACCAAGGCAATGGCGATTGGAATCCACACACCAACGCCCAGGTCAAACACATCAAATAATCAGCAGTGTAGTGGCCTTTTCTGGCATAAATCAACCATCCGTCAGTCAACAACAATGACCCGTTTTCACATTCAATGTACTTGGGGTCCGCAAGGTCTGAGTATGGCAAGTATGGGAAACTCTTTCTGATTTTAGTATCACCAGCCATGACCTTTCTGAAACTGTTTTTTTGACGGTTAATGGTGTCGAAGAAGTAGTAAGACCCGAACAACACCACGTAAAGAAGAACCATGACCCACCATGGCCAGTTGTACTCTTCTGGTTTGTGGAAAGCAATGAACAACGTGCAATGGTAATAGGTGAAGGGAACACCAGCCATGTTCCAGAACAACAACATGAACCCAAACTTTTCGTAGGCCATGTCCCACGAAGGAACAATCAATTCTTCTCCTTTGGCACAGGCGTTGGCGTATAACCAGTGAGCTGCCAATAAGAAGAACGCTTGAGGGCTGGCAGAACCGTATTCTTTGGTCTGCTTCAACACCACCGATAACGACAAGAAGAACAAGATGAACCAGGGGATTCTCACCTCGAAGAACATCTTCAAGTCCAAGTACTTGCCGATTCTAGGGTTCAAAGTGGTGCCCATAAACACATCGTAAAGGAAGTTGCCGGTTAATTGATGGTAATCTTTGGAAACGTACAACACGTAGAAGTACAACACAAACGACAAGACAAATCCCGTGACGGTGGCAATGGTGGTGAACTCGCCGATCTTTTCAACGTTGTAGCTCATGTCGTATACGCCAGTGAAGTGGAAACCCAATAAAATCACCAATGTGGTGTACATTGACGACAAAGCGTTGCAGAAATAAGGCAATTGCTGGTTGTTCATGTGGGACAACGGTTGACCCTTGGTCCAGAACCCGGGCAACGTCAAATAGAAGATTCCTTGCACGATAATGAACCCGTAGAAGATGGCAGTGGTTTTGAAAGATGGAACACCGTATTTCACAAAAATATCGAGCAAAACCTGGAGAAACTCAGACCACGTCTCATCCGGCTTTGGCCAAGCGAGCTGGCCCTGGTAGAACTCGGCACTGATCCACATGTACCACATCAAGAGCGGAAATCCAAACATCATTCCGGCAGCACCTAAAGGGCCACCAAAGTCCCATTCGATTTGGTTTTTTGGGAGGTAGCCGGGCTTGGTTTCGATCTGGACCACTTCTGTGGTTTCTGGAGCGTCTGGAGCAACCAATGGTGTATTTTCGTCAGACATAGTTGAAAAGTTGGTTGTTTTTTTTGGGTGAGCGTATACGACGAGCAAGTACATCGTGTACAGTGTCACGTGTTCTTGGTCACGTGATATAGTATGTTTCGACTGTACCGTATAGCTTATTGCCTAGGAAAACGGCACAATCTCCGTCATATCCAACACCAACTCCTCGTCCTCGTCCTTCCGGATCTTCTCCCGCCGGCTCCGCAAGTTATTCAACGCCTCGGCCGCAGACCCGTTCCCCAACTTGACAATGCCCATGAAAAACAACTCTATCTTCTCAAAACTGTCCTCATCTTCCACCAACCCCGAAACAAGACGAAAAGCACTCTGGATCATGTAGCACCGGGAATCGAAAAGATCAGATGAAATGTAATAGTTGGTGGTGTCTGCCTGAACAAGACTTTTCCGGGCCTTGTAATTTGCAGCTGAGCTCTTTGGAAGCACAAAAAAGAGGCCTCCTAGTATATGGTTGATGAGCTCTTTGACCATAGGGCTGTTTCTGGGGATTTGGAGAAGTCCTGGTGTGAGCAATAGCCGTAAATAAAGGGCGTCACACCGACACTGCTGGCTTATATCGAACCAGGAATAGTAGGTGGTTTTGTTGGTTTCGTAGTCGATGTACTTGCCAAACCCACTTTCTCGAAGCTCGATGTTGTCTGGGTCCAATTTGGGGTAGTCTGGGTGTGCTGGACTAGACGCCGGAACTGAAAAATCCTTCATGCTGACTCGAGGGGCTATAATTGCCGACTGGGCTTTATTGAGCAACAGCACCAACTTGGCCACTCGGTAGGCCGGGGCCTGGTAACCGGTGTCGTCCATTGACCGCAAATACTCCAAGCAGCTGGAATATTCCTGGATCAAATAAACGTACTCCACCGTGAACCCAGCAAACAAGTTGAACTCGGAAGTCCTAGTGTTGCTGGGGTCGGTTTTGGTGAGGAGTCCCATGTTGACCAATGCGTCGTGGTACTCGGGGTTGTGGATTTTGTCAAAGTACCCTGTCTCCACGAAAACCCGGTTATTGTTGTCCACGAGCTCATCTTCAGCAGGCACTGGGGTTGTATTGGCGGTTTTTCCCCCGGTGGGTTCTTCTTTGATGGCCTGGCTCCTTAACGTGTGCAAAGTCCCGCCAAACCTGGTGGTGACCACTGCCAAAGACTCTATGGCAAAAAACCAGATTCGAGCCAATGCTAACCCGCTACTGATGCCTAGTCGGTTCTGGTTCTTGGACATGAGACTATAATTGACCAACAAGTCTTTGGCGCCTCGTAAATGGGTCTTCCAGCTGTCCAAAATGCTGTCTTCGCCTTTATACGTCTTTGACGAGAAAATCGATGTCAATAGTATCACTGTTAGCAACAATCTCTCGATATCGTTCATGAACTGGTTCACCTTGTTCAAGGAGCTATTTGAAAACGCTTGGCTCAACGATTTCAAGCACACAGAAACGTATTTCTGCCCACTTAGCCCATGCACTGATTTTCCCGTGACATTATACTCTACTGTTGCAATCATTGCAAGTAAAGCGATCAACAAGTACGGACAGTTGTTGGAGTACCGCAAAAGCACGTTCACTACCTCATTATTTTCCACTGAGGACGCAAACGGAAAGAGACTATCGCTGATGCCCTTGTTGTTCAAGTATCTCAAGTAAGCCGCATGAGGGCCCACCAAATTGTGTTGTTTGATGATCTGCTCGATGAGCTCGGAGTTCGGCACCATGTCAGAGTCATGGAGAAGACTGGGGTTGATGTGGGGGCTATTCAAGTCGTAGTTTTCTAGATAATTCCCATTGCGGGCATTGTTGCTGATTTCCTTGGAAAACTCGTTGACCTGGAACTTGTGCTTCTCCACCGTGTCGCTGCCGGATCTGAGGCCGCTTTCGCTACCGCCTGCGCTGTCAGAGAGCCCATACCCCGGAGAATTGATAACAGACGGTATTCTTGTGACATCGCGAGTCTGGTGGTCCAACTGGTCGAAATTGTGGTAGTTGAGCACGTCAAACGTCTGCAATTCATCCATGTCTTGCACCAACAAGCTGGCCTCGTCAAACAAATGTTTCATCTCGTTCAAATCCGTCTCGCTGAAAACGTAGTCGGTGCTAGTTTCTGGCAACAATTTCGAGTCGTTCTTTGGCATTTCCTTGGGCCGCAGCGGCTCTGGCCTGGTTTGGCTGGTTGGGTTCGGTTGGCTTGGTTTTCCCGTGGGGTAGCTGAAGATGTTGGAGCTGAGGTAGCTTTCACTGACAAAGTTGTTTATATAGGCGCCGCTGGGCATGTAGTGCCGCACCGTGAACAGATCGGGGACCGGTGATGTGACGGACTGGGGGCTGTTGGCCTCTTCGTTGGCGGCCGCCACCAAGCTGGCAAAACTGATGGAGCCGTAGGGCTCGGGATTCGACTTCTTTGGCGGTTTTGCGGATAAATCTTTGGCGACAGCCGAGGCGGCGGAGATTATTGGAGCAGCTGTGTCTGTGTTTGTGGATAGCAGCGCCCGCCGGTACACACATTTCTTGTTTAGACGGGAACAGTTGTAGCAGAAGGGCTTGCCTTCATCGCACTTCATTTTTCTCCTTTTGCACTCATCACAGCCGGCCCGACTGTATTTCCGCTTGACAATTGCCCGCTTCTCCTGTTTCCAGGCGTCGGAAGGCAGGAACGGCGCAGGCCTTGTGTCGTTGGAACTCATTAGTAGATATAGTTATGAGTATAATTTAAGCGCGCTCGAAATTTATATATACACCTAAAATACATAGTGGGGTACGGTTGTGCAATAAGATACAACCTTAAAGGGCCTGGTGTAAGGGTCTGTGAATAAAACTCGGTCTAGATGACAATGCTCTGCACCTTGGACATGATCCGGCGGCCGTGCGGGGTGTTCTTGACGTTTGGCAACAATGGGTGCAACGACTGGCTCAATTTGATCAAATCCGTTCTGCTGGCCACGTCCAAACTTGTCTGCAACACGTAGTTGCCGTATGGGTCGTTTAACAAGTCCGGGAAGCTGGCCGCATTTGCCAACAACGTCGACACCAAGATCCCGGTCAATTTGTTGATTCTCAAGGACTTTTCAATGACATTGGATCCAAACTTGTGCAACGACATGACGATGAAGTTGGACTTGATGTGGTTAAGAATGATCTCAATGGAGTTCTCATCGCCCCGCGACAACACGTACTGCACCACGTAGTTGCCGAACGGATCCAACGACAAATTGGTGGCATTTTCTGCTATTTTGACCGACAACTGTTTTCTTTGGCCAGCAGTGCCGTAGTCCAAGCACCGTTGTAAGACGCAGCATCCGTGTCTGTGGGTGGCTATTTCGTTGCAATGCATGGAAGCGGTGTCGAAAATGAACTGGTTTTCGTGGGATGAAAGCTTTTGCAAGCATTTCTGCACCACATGGTTCCCGTTCAAGTCTCGGGACAACGACACAATATGGGGGCTCAAGTTGTCAATGATGAGCTTGCTTTCCTCCTCGGTGGAAATGCACTCCACCAATTTCTGCAATGCCCGGGTACCATGAGGATCTAAAGCTATTCTGATCAAATCTGGTGCAGCATTTTTCACCAAGATGGTTCGTTGGTCGACCGAAACGTTCTCAAACAACTTCTGGATCAAGTAGTTGCCAAATGGATCGATCATGAGCTCGATGATTTTGAGGTAGATTTCATTAAAGATCATGGTGGCTGCAATATCCGACGACATGACATAGTTGGCCTTGTTTTCAGGATCCCGGCCCAAATCCAATTGTCTCTGTAAGAACCTGCATCCATGCTGGTCTTTACACAAGGAATAGATTTCGCCGGTGAAATCTTCCAATTTAGCATTGACATACTTGGAAGCATCGTCGCCTTTTCTCCGGTTGGGATTGACGTGCAATTTGCGGTGCACGTTCATGACATCGTTGAAACCCCGGTTGTTGGAGTCAGAATGGCTTTGGTTGCGGTTGTGGCCCAAGTTGTTATTGTTAAACCCCCTTCTGTTGAACCGATAGTTGGGTCTGATCTGCTGCTGTTCCTGGACTGGCATTTGTGGCACCTGGTGCTGGTGCTGGTGCTGTTGGACCTGTGGCGCCTGGTGCTGGTTGGCCCAGAAGCTGTTGGGGTAATACTCTCCTTGCTTGACGTCTGGCGTGGACGTGGGGGTCATGGAAAGCGACCGGTACTCGGGCTTCAAGTACTCCAAATCCGGCTCGGCCGAGTCCATGAAGCTGGGGTGGTTGATGGCCGGAGGGGTGGAGAACGGCAAGTTCAAGTTGAGGTACGCCGAATTCAAGTCGTGGTAAGCCCCGTCGTCTGGTAATTCGAGTTTGTGAGGAACATGCTCGTTCGAAGCCTCGTTGTTGACGAACGGAGGCGCCGACTGGGGCACAAACTGGTTATAGTTCCAGGTGTTGGGAGTGTGCATGAAACTGCCAAATTCAAAGTTGCTGGGGTTGGGAGTTAAGCTGCCAAAAGCCTTTTTGGCGTTTTTGTCGGAAGGGGGAATGGGACTCGAAATGGAGTCGGGGGTATTGGTGGTTTTGTCGAAACTGTCGTCGTTGGAGTTCTTGCGGGACTCGTCGTACTTGTTGATTTCCTCGTCCAAATTTAACGTGTTTAAAGCACCCACGATATCCAAGTTATTTGATTCGTCGTTACGTTTATCGTTTTTGAAGAAATTGGACGACGATCTCAATTCAAACAGACCGGCGTTTTTGGACCTTTGATCCCCGTCGTTCAACAACATGTTGGAAGCGGAGCCCATAATATGCTTAAAAAAATACTATGCTAGGAAACCCGTAGGAGGTTGTGGATATTATACAATAGTGTACAGAATGCAAAAGGAAGGCCGTTCGGATCGAACAGATGGGATGCGATGGACGGTTTGTTCGAATGACTTTTGTGGTTGGTGGAATTTGAACAATTAGTATGTTACAAAAAGGATGGCAAGTATTTTGGACAGTTGAAACGATAATGGATTTTGAAAATTTTGATTCGTGAGAGAATCTGAAAGAAAATTTTTTCGACTTTTTGACTAGACACTTTTTTAGTGCTCGAACAAAAAATGCTACACTAAAACAGAGTTAATAAGGGGTGTATGGGGGTATAGGGGTGGTGGTGTGATAGGAAGATGAGCATCTTTGTGGGATTTGTGTACAAACGTCCTTTGGTTTTTTTGTGGTGTATGGATGTGAAAACTAGTGGTGTTAGGAGCGGACTGTGCGATGGGCAACGCCGGAACCGCTACAGACGGGGTTGAAACAGGGTTTTTACAAGGCGAAGTGTGGGTGATGGAGCAATTGTGTTTGTGGACCGGCCAAAGGCTGTTTTGTGTTGTTTTTGTGTGCACAGCCGTTCCTTTATTACAACACGGTTCGCCAAACGGCCGAAGAAATGGCTGCGAAAACTTTTGCAGCCAGAAAAATAAAATTATTATCTATTACTATAAAACGTAAAATATGGGAATGGGAATCAAAACTAAAATAAATATAAAAAAATGGTAAAGAGTCTCGAGTCATTCTATAACCATCAAACTTGAGACACTTTGATGACAATTAGTAAAGAAATGGAAACATAACAATCTGAATAAACAACCAGTAAATCATGCGCTACTTAAATCAAATTACCCAAAAGTCATAACAAATTTGAATTTAAGCTTAACATCATCAACCAATTGGTTCAAACATCTTTCAGTTCTAATTAATCTAAGTGGATTTTTCATGCTGAGTAGAAACTCTTTGCATGGAGACAAAGAAATCTTCCAAAGATCTTCTGTCTTGAGATTGTTCCTTCTTTCTACCGTTACAGAAATCGTCAAAGGCATCAGAAGTGGACATAAGGTAGTAAGCACCACCCATGACACAGAAAACACCGAAAGACCAGACCCAGGTTCTGACAACAGTGACAATGTCAGTCCATCTTGGAGACCACCAACCGAACAAAGTAAACATGGTGGCGATGATATCAACAATCAAAACGGCACCAGATAATTGCCAGGATGGAATGGAAGACCAGAAAGGACCTTGAGCTCTGGTGATAAAAATCAACCAGTTCTCAGTCAAGGAAATTTGCAAGAACAAGATACCGTCAATGGCACCCCAGTTTTGGATAATACCGTGGATTTCACCGTTCTTGTGCATGAACATGGTAGTCAAAGTGATCCAAGTACCAACAGCCAAAATGATACCCAAGATAATGGACATACCCCATAATCTTGGCAAGTTCCATTTGACGGGTTTTGGATCGTAAGGAGCGTTATCATAAGCAATGGCCAAGGTAGCGACATCAGCGAAAATAGCAATGAAAACAATCAAGTTAATGTCCAAGGAGTCGTTCAAGATAGCAATCCATAAACCTAAGAAGATTTCCAAGTGCAAGGATAAAGCAATACGGTAAACAACATAAGAGTACATTCTGTGGAAAATTTGTCTGGAGGTCTTTAAAGCATCAATGATAGCAGACAAACCAGGAGCCAAGAAAACAATATCAGCAGCAGATCTAGCGGCATCGGTAGCACCTTCGACAGCAATACCAGTATCAGCCTTTTTCAAAGATGGAGCATCGTTAACACCATCACCAGTCATGGCAACCAAGTAACCTCTAGATTGTAAGATTTCAACAGCGTTATACTTGTGTTGAGGGAAAACTTCAGCGAAACCATCAGCATTTTCAACAAAATCAGCAATTTCAGAACCAGCCAAGTCACCACCTCCAGTTAAACCTAATCTGTCGGCATCGTAAATGTTGGTACCTAATCCCAATTGTCTACAAGTTTCCTTAGCAATACCAACGGCATCACCAGTTAACATCTTAACTCTCAAACCTAAACCTCTAGCTTCGTTAACAGTAGCAGCAGTGTCATCTCTTGGAGGATCCATACATGGCATAATACCCAAGATTTCCCAGTGGCCTTCACCTCTCTTTCTAGCAACACCCAAAGATCTGAAACCTCTGGAAGCAAATTCAGCGACAGTGTTTTGGTAGTTTTCGTGGATATCTTCAGGAATTGGGTGGTCATCTTCGACAGTCTTTAAAACGAACAATGGAGCACCTTTAACACAAACAATTCTTTCTCCTTCTGGAGATTCAACAATAGCAGTAACTTTCTTGGACACAGGGTCAAAAGGTTGGAACTCAATGACCTTGTATTTGGTCAAAGCTTCCTTAGCTCTTGGGTAACTGATCAAAGATTTCAAGAAAGCCTTGTCAATAGCATCCAAACCCTTCTTCTTTCTAGAAGCAGCCAAACAAGCAGTCAACATCAAGTCATCAGCTTCAACACCTTCAACAGTGTATGGTTCGTGCAAAGACAACTTGTTCTTGGTCAAAGTACCGGTTTTATCGGAACACAAGATTTCAACACCAGCCAAAGATTCAATGGCAGACAATTTTTGAACAATGGCTTGTTTTTTAGCCAAGTAAGCAGCACCGACAGCCATGGTGGTGGTAACGACAGCTGGTAAACCAACTGGCACACCAACAATGGTGATAGCCAAGGTGTGTCTCAAGATTGGAACAATTCTAACAGATCTGTAGAAACAAGCAGTCCAGACAACCAATAAAGTAACAATAACCAAAACCAACAAAATCGTACCAATACCGTTCAAAACTTCGGTAAAGTGACCAGATCCAGCAGAAGCCTTGTTAACTAAAGAAGCAGCTCTACCAACAAAGGTGGAGTCACCAGTAGCGGTAACAATCATGAAAGCTTCACCAGTCTTGACGGTAGAAGAAGAGTAGACGGAGTCACCGTGCTTCTTGTCAGCAGCCAAAGATTCACCAGTGATGGCAGATTGATCAACTTGCAATAAAACATCTTCAGAGACGATTCTACCATCGGTTGGGACAACGGTACCATCTTCCAATTGTAAGATATCACCAGGAACTAATTCGTTAGATTGAACTTCAACCAAAGTACCATCTCTGACAACAAAAGCAGTGTTGGCCAAAGATTTTTTCAATTCTTCGACAATGGAACCGGCTTGGAATTCTTGGATGAAACCAACACCAGCATTCAATAACAATAAACCACAAATCACACCGAAATCAACCCAATCTTCTAAACCAGCAGCCAAAATAGCAGCGGCTTCCATAACGAATTGAATTGGTCCGACAAAGAACATAACGAATTTGATGAACAAATTTTCGGATTCGTCAGCCAATTGATTCAAACCATATCTCTTTCTTCTCTTGGTGACTTCATCACTGGTCAAACCGGTTTGAATATCGGTCAACAATAATTCATCGGGAACGGCTTTAAACGATCCTTCATCGACATATTCTTCTTCCTCATCGTCATTTTGTTTGACAGATTGCAAGTCCAAAATTAATTGATCAATGTCATCCTCTTCATCGTCAGATAAAGCTTTATCAACCTTTTCATTAGTTGGCTCAGTAGCACTCATGTCGACTAAAGAATTTGTTGAAAATGAAAATTTTTATGGGAATTTTGACGGATATTTATGGGATTGAGGGAATTTTTGGAATAGTTGGGAAAAGAATTGTTATGTTGACTATATGCAGGTGCTGTATATAATTTGTCCGATGTAGGCAGGTTTAATTAATGGCTGTTGCGGGATAGGATATATGCCGGATCTGTTTGTCTTTTCTTTTTTTTCTTGCCGTTTACGCTGGATTGCCCGTTTGGGGCTTTTTCGTACCTATTTGGGGCCCAAACTTGCCGTTTTGGGCCGACGCTGGTGCTGGTAATGTGCTATTTTTTACCCACTGGTATACCTTAAACCTGAAGAAAGGGACCATAAGGTACCATTGTAATGGTATGGTATGTTGAGAGACAAGACAATACCTTCCAAGTCGGTAATAATAGCATAGTAATTCCAATAAAATGGCCTCTACACCTGAAACATGCAATGCTTCCTAGCTGGGTGCAAAATCCTGCCACCATTACGGAAAAGGAAGCCACAACACCAGCACTAGACACAAGACAACCTATGGGTGGACAAGACATTATGCCAGACGTGTGGTTGTTCCGGAACCGGGTTTGTACAATATACGAATAGTAAAAGCTTAACTCTAATAGGCAAGATAAAACAGGATAAAACACACCCGCTAAAATAACCCAAGCACCACACCTCGTTCCACGCCTCGTTCCACAAAACCGGTGCATCGCTTGCTTTGTTCCCACGACTACCCAAAACCCTGAAGTTTCCCGGGCGTTCTTGTTTCCAGACAGCCGAAATAACTTTATCTATTGAAAAGATCTACATGAAACGGGGGTTTTAGGTTTGCTGGTTAAGTTCTGATAAGGCCTGATTTGTTATCTGCAGACGCATGCTCGAGGGTAAAGCCACCTGTACATCTCTACACCTATACCACTTTTAAACTAGATACTACATCCGTCCTCATAGTCCCAAATAGGCTATCCATGGGCCACAGTACACCCGCCACACATACAAATACAAACCATACAATAACTAGGAGTATTCCTACCACCCCCTGCCTATGCATCTCCAAAAGAAACTCAACGCACCTGTCCCCCACTTTCCCGGGAGTATCTACGAAATATCTCCAGTTGAGTTCAGTCTAAAGCGTCCAGTTCTAGCTGGGCATTCCGCTCCTGTAACCCAATGCGATTACATCATCGGTCGCAGTTACCTTGCAGAAGTAGTTTGAACCACTGGTTCCGTCTTTGTCCCATCATCTTGTCCAATAAGAAAATTTTTCACTACCGATAGGTTGGGGTGCCCACGTATGCCCAGGTTCTCCACTTGTGGGTTCCTGATTTCTTGTTTTACAGTCGTGCATTTTGTTAATTTTTTGAGATTACTTTTCCACCAATCCAATCCGGTTCAATTAGCTTCGGATTAAGTTTTGACACATAATTCCCTCAGTCGGATATAGTGGAAGAAATGGGAAATAAATACCTGTGCAAATAGGAAAGAACTGAAGAGCAAGATGTGGTAATACTGACATTGACCATACACCGTCTACTGATACTCAGGAACTCACACTACTGCCCATTACTTCCTACCGCCTCCATGGTGGTGAAACAGGAGTATTATTCGGACTGCCTCCGTCCAGGTTCATCGGTTATTTTAACCCTCTTGTCGGGATGTTTTCGAATCCTCCTTATCCAGCCGTGGAAAATTTTTCAAACGGTTATACGGACTTGTTGGAGTAACGGCCGAAGGGTCGGCTACAAATTAATTAGGTAGAGTCAGATTGATTCGGATTCTGGGGCTCCAAAGTACTGTATATTGGACTGGGTATTGGATGTGTCGGATGGTTGTGTACAGTATGTTGACTCTTGTTATTGTAACTGCATCTGCTATAGAAGTTATCCCGTGGATTGTAACTTCTGGATATCTACTATCTTCCCCCGTGTACTCTCTTTTCTACTGTTTCTCTCCTTGCAGAACTCTCTTTTCTACTGTTTCCTTCTTCTATAAGTATCTTCTTTCTTCTTTATATCTACTGTCTCCTATATCTACTACCTTCTCTTTACTATCTTCTACTCTAGCCCTTCGTCCTCCGCATCCTCCATTTGAGTGGCCGGAACGCCTTGAACACCAAAAACAACACACTGCCAATAAACTTGTAGAGCGCCAACGCCGCCACAATCCACAACACTATCGACAAAAACACATCTGCATTGCCACTCACTTCGGTATACTCATTGCTCTTGAAAATCTTATCAACTCCCCCAATCTCCAACACAATACAAATCAATATCAAATTGGTGAAAATCCACACCAACACCGTCAATGTCCGGATCAACGCATAGTAGTTGTCATCCTTGTCCTTCTTAAGGTTGATGGTCCGGATTTCCTGATCGGGAACCACTCGTAAATCTTCCAACGTATTGAGATAATCTTCGTTCACCTCCACCTCTTCTCCTCCGTTGATCACCATCACCACATCCTGCTTATTATTGCTGCTCTTTGCCTGACCCAAATCCTTGGCGATCGGATCAACTCTGGTACCCCACGAGATATCGTTGATGTTGCAAAACGAGTAGATGTTCAACACATTCACGTATGTGGGTGACAACAATAAATACTGGATAAACGACGTCACCATGAAACTGGGCTCTCCGTACATCAACGACGCCACAAAGTAAAGCAAGTAGGTGGACCCGGTGGCTATGATCAAGTCACGGAACTTGGAGTTCTCCACAAGCATAATTGGTTTAAACTTCTCTGTGTTTAACACCGATTGAACCGTCACCACTGCCAAGTAAACGGCTGCGAAAAGCATATAAGCCATCAATATGGCAAACACAATGGCAATGGCCATGTAGAACTTCTTGGTTCCTCGTGGGGTGTTCCCAAACGCCAACACAAACGTGCAGATGATCGCCAAAACATAGCCCCATAACGACACAATGGATATGTACTTGCCCACCTCAAAGTCAATGGTCCGAGACCCCAAATTCGACGTTAAAATGTCAAACACAAGAAAAAAACTGGCCAACGAAAACCACGACACCACAATGACCACCATCTGGTAGTAGAACTCAACCTGTAATACGAACTTCCGCAACAAAGAGTGGTTACTCTTCCAGATCTTGGTCCAGTGGAAAATGGCATAGCAGGCAGCGAATAACGACCCGTTCAACCATCTTCTTCTTTGCAACACAAACTCCTCGATCGACTCCGGCACATCGGTTTCGGCCTTGGCTTCGTTCACGTACCGCAAGATGTAATTATAGCCCTTCTTGGCCACCAACTCAAAACACAAGATTCTATCTTCTGCCAAGTACATATTGCTGGTGAAGATCCCCACGTCTCGGAAATTCTTCTCTTTGAGTTCCCGCTCGTCGTCCTCTTCTTCATCGGCGACTTTGGTATTATAGTGCAAGAACTCACCCTTGAAGTATTTCTCCAATGGGCCCTCACCGTTGACGTTAAGCAACGCTTCGTACCGGTACACCGAAAAGGCTCCGGGTAACACAGAAATAAACCCAAACACCGACTCCATGGGCTTATCCAACACATTGGAGATCTTATACTCAAAATTCTGCGCTGCCACCAACGGATTAAGCAAAAGCCTTTTATTGGGTCCCAACCCTGTTCTCATCTCCCCACAAGCCCCTGCAACATTGGGGTCATTGAACGACTTCCACAAGTGATAAAATGCGTCCTTAGAAGGCACCGTTCCACAGTCCAACAACATCACCACCCGTGGATTCAAAATGGGTGCAAAAGATTGAAGACACCACCGGTGACTGTTGATTTTCTTGGTGTTCTTTTCCTTCAAGCAGAAAATAAACTGCACTGGGTTATCATTGATGTTCAAATGAATCTTATTCTCGTTGATGGTTTCAATTCCCACGGTGGACGTGTACTCGAAAATATGGGCTTTCACCGACTTATTATTGATCTTGGACTTGGCATATGTTTCTTGAAACACACCGATGGCCTTCAAAAGCTGTTCTGCCCGGTGGTTCAATGCCACACGTCCATCAGTAACTATGGTAATGACGATTTTCTTCCAACTCTCGTCTCCCCACACCGGATGGTTCCTGTTGGTCAAATTCAGAATATTATCAAACACCCCCTTTAAAGTCCGGGCAAGAAGCACCTCATCCTCATTGTACATGGTGATCACACACATGATCTCCGTCTCCCGTCGAGGCGTGTACATGTTCTGCCGTAAGTTGTAGTTGAACTTGACAAAATTCGATGGTCCGCAAGTACATGCACTGTACCGCAAAAGTGCCATTTCCTTGCCGCTATCGCTGATTTTCTTGCCGTATGTATCCAACAATGCCTTGGGAACAGGACAGTCGATCACATAGTTACCGTTGACCAATTTGGCCCGCTTGATGGTCTTGCTGTAGTTCAACTTGGGCTTAAACTCGTCCTCGTCCTCGTCTCCCGACTCCCACCCTTCTCGCTGTTTAGCGGATCTGCTGGACTTGACGCTCTTGGACCGGGGGAAGTCGTTCGACACTTCTGAGAACAACGACTCGTCGTCGTCAAACGGATCTTCGGCATCCACATCTTCCAACGTATTGGTCACATAATTCTCACCGGTGAACGTCAACTGCCGCTGAAGCATGCCCGCAGGTACGCCGGCGTCATTGTAGTAGTAGTCATCGGCAAACTCGTTGTAGGTATCGTCGAAGTCGTCGTGGTAGGCGGTGTCTGGGAACTGAGGATCGTTTTCTGAAAAAGCCACGGTTTTCAGTCTTTTCAACTTGTACTCTTCTCCCACCTTGGTGCTCTGGGTATAGCTGGAGCTGGGTTGTTTGACGTGGTACTGCCGGTACAACTCAGCCGGTGCTTGTGGCGGCATGAACTCGTCCATCAAGAACGGGTTCATCATATTTGGGTTCATATTTGGGTTCATATTTGGGTTCATACTTGGATTCATATTTGGATTCATATTTGGGTTCATATTCGACATGCTGGGCATACTTGGATTCATGTTTGACATGCTGGGGTGCATGTTTGGACTCATCATAGGCATCATGTTCGTGTTAGGCATGTTCGGCATGTTTGGGCTCATCATGGGCATCATGGCATTTGGCATCATAGACATGCCGTAGTTCATGCTTTGATCGTGGCTCCAGTCCATGGACCGGCCGTACGACTGGTCCACTGAGTTGGGTCTGGTGTGCTGGTCAAAAAGGTCATCTTCACTGTCACTCATGGTGGTAGAAAGATTTATTTTTGTTCGATAGCTTATTACCGCAAATTTTTTGTTTACGAAATTCTCGCATTGGGAATTGCTGCTAAATATAGTGATTTGCCACGCACGGCTTTTTGCACGGCTTTTTGTACGGTTTGTGCTGATTTGTGCTGATTTGGTGTACTATTCGTACCTAGTCTGGTTATCCTGGGTGCTTCGTTCGCTTTCATGTTCTGCTCTGTTTTTTTTAGTAGTTTGATTTTCTCCGTTTTTTTATTGTATCTTCTTTCCTTATTTGTCTTATTATGTTCTCGATCTGTGAATTTCACGGTTATTATTCATTTTCACTTCTAACAGTATTCTTTATTTTACGATTTTGCTGATATCTTATATTTCCTGACTACCCTAACACGGTTATTCCATATAAACTATTCTTGTACGGTTTCCTTCCTGCACGGTTTCCTTCTTGTACAATTCCCTATATAAACAAATCTATTCTCTCATTTATCTCCTTTTGCACCTCAAATTCGCAGCTCATCCTATTCGCTACACACAATACACGCTTCGCTGTGCAAGTTCCGAAGACACCGGGAATGGTACCCGTGCTGGCACTTGAAAAACACCAACAGCTCTCCCTCCATATCTCTTCCCCCTAAACTCAACTTCTTCAATTGAAGATTCTCCCACATCACATAGTTCTCCGGGTCGATCTTGTCCCCATACAATGCCTTGTTGCAGTTGACACAATTCTTGCAGGTGATTGACCATCCCGCCAAATTGTTGGCCTTAATCACGTTTAATTTCTCGTATATGTTTTGGTTCAACACACTGGAGGATATCTTAAGTATCTCGCTCTCGTAACTGTAGCTGATCAAAATATCAAGGAGGACGTTCCGAATATTCACCAACGTCGTTTGATCGTTGTTGCTCAAAAACGTGTTGAAGATCTGAAGAAACGTGGTTTCGTACTTGCTGAGGGTCCGAAATGTCTTATAGATGTATTCATTCAACTGAGGCGACTGCATCGATAATTCCGCCAAACGGTCAATGGTTTTGATCCAGTAATCCTTCACGTTGTGCGTTTCTATAATTTCTATGGCCAAATTGAACGATGTGGCGTTCAAGTCCACCGAAAACGATCCCAATAGCTCCTGTAAGCTCTGTTCGTATTGGCCTTCCTTGACGAGTATCATTGCCAAACTGTTAGTCTGGTGGTGTTCCCGCAAACACTCCTTCAAACCACCAAGTTCTTCGGGGTCTATGCTTTCATACTTCGACTTCAAGAACTCGTACACATCCTGTTCTTTAGCCATCAATTTCATGTACTCCACAATCAACCGGGAATCGTCGTTTCCTATTTTGAAAAGCTGTTCAAGGTACTCGGATTTCACTTCTTCACTGCATGATAACACTGTTTGATGAAGTACTGGTTCATAGGTGTTGATGAGATACACAAACCTGTTCAAATTCGCTGACACAAGCCTGTCGAAATGCTGCTTCACCAAACTGATCAAATTGATCCTATCCACTCCCACCTTCGTGCTTTTAAAGCAGTCCCCAAGCACATTCAGTAAATCACTTTCATTGCTATTGCTTAACCACATTTGCAAGATTTTGTAATGCTTATTCTGTTTCTGGTAGAATCCCGTCAACACCGTGAAGAACTTCTTGTACGTCAACTTTTCAATTAACTGTTTTTCATCATACGGTTCAAACTGCACCAAAAGACTCTGGATCGCCAATTCACAGTCTGTCTTGGACGTTTCATGGGAGTAGTTGATCAAATTGTCCAAAATCTGCGACAAGATCGAATCACTGAGCCGTAGAAACTGGGAATACTTGGTATAGTTTCTTCCAATGAAGATGGAAAGGTTGCATTTATCAGAGTCTGTGAACTCGCCGGAGGAATAAATGTCTAGCAAGGCTTCGATGATAAACTGACGGGTTAAAACCGTTTCCGTCTCCTCATTCAATATCGAGTCTTCGAAGAACTCGTTCAAGGTCGATAGCATTTCGAACGAGTTGAGTTTGAGCAATGCCGTCAAGATAGGAAAGATAGACACCTCTTCCACAAAAGAAACTTCGCTGGTGTGGCCAAATAAAATGTCTATCAACTGCTTTTTGGCGGTGGATTCCTGTTCAATGTACTTATTGGTGGGATACTGTCTTCCCGTCAAAACGTACGACAAATAACTGAAGATTTTCATGTCGTTTTTCTGCAACAACCGGTAAAATGGCGTCTTGTAATCATGTAATAAGAAGTTGTAGATGAATATCAAACATTCTTCCAAACGGTTGGCTTCACATATCTGCAAAGTTGAGTCAATGTCCAACATGGCGATGTCGATAGTGCACAATATTTCCGTTAATAGTACCCCATCGTGCAGATAATAGAGCACAAGGCTTTTTAATAACGACGGTGACAACGTTGGAATCGTGCCCGACAATAAATAGTCAAGTAAATGGTCGAAAAAGTCAGCAGAATTGGAGTTTTCATGGATCACGTCTAACATGCCAAACAGGCCCAAATCATTGATTATTCTGAAATACAACTCACAATTCTGATAATGCCCCACCGCCTGGGCCAACATCTTAGTCAAATACGGCTTCACAAGTGACCGTCTGGTGGTGGGGTTTTCCGAAAGTCCAAACATCACCAACGGACCCAAATTGTCGGAGGAATAGTAGAAATAGCATAGCTTTATGGCTTGTTCGTAGTTGGATTGGGCCAAAAGCTCTGCCAACTTATCATTCCAGCTGATGGACTTGCCGATCATCACTCGGAGATTGTGTAGGTTGTTGACCAAGACAATCCTGCCCTTGACGAGCTTGATGCTGTGGTTATATGTGGTGTTAACAAGCTGCTGGTTCAACTTGAATGCTAGACGGGGAATCTTGTAAATGAGTGGCTCAGAGCCTATAATTTCAAGGCCATCCGATTGGTATAGAAGCATCACTATGCGGGACTCGATGAAGCAGCAAATGCAGCTACCAGACACCCATTTGACACCGGTGATGTTTTCGTCAAAGAATATGCGCCCTGTTTTAGAAAGGGGTAGCGTCGGCACCGATTTGTCCTTGTCTTTTAGGTCGTTGATGATATCTAGTAGGTTTTTGGGGAGGGTGTTGTTGTGCAATTCGACCGTGGTCAAGCAGTTGTTCCAGGAGTACGCCAACCTTGCGTTCTGGATGTTTTTGTTCTTGTTCTGGCTCTGGATACTCTTGTTCTGGCCCTGGATGGGCTGGTCTTCAGTATTCTCGATACATGGAAACCAGCTCACGCAAGCGGACCCCCCATCAACCCCTTTCGGCTTGTGGGCCTTATAGTGCGTCTTCAAGTAAAGATTATGAGCCGTGTCCAAGGAAAACACCGACATCACAAACACCATGTGCCCCGTTATGATTGCCACAAGCCCAATCTGGTCCGTTAGCTGGGGACAAGTGCCCACCGGAAGAAGATCAAAGTCATAGATTTTGGTCCGTTCATCTGGCATGCCATTAGCGTCATTCTTACCCAATATTTTCACCGTCATGTAATTCTTCGTCAAGAGGTTCTTCACCTCGTAGTGGTAAAACATCAACCCCGACACGTCGGTGGTAATAATCTGCTTGTTGTCATGGGAAATCCGGACATTGGTGATGGCTATGTTGAGGTGCCCTTCTTTATTATCATTGAACCGCAGTTCCAAAGTAACAGGCTCTATCACATGGTACGGCGATATTTCCGGTTTGTGGTCCATCACCCACAACTTGACGGTGCCGTTGATGCAGCCGGCGGCCACAATCGCCAAATCCTGCGAGATAGCCAAAGCGGTGATGGTCCTATTTTCAAGGTACGGGCCTTCCTCCACCCCCGAGTCCGGTCGCAACACACTCACGAGCTGCTGATGGTAGTTGAACACCACCACAAAGCCCCGTTCTGTGGCCACGGCAATAAATAAGTGGCATGGCTCGATAACACACATCTGTCCATACTGGGCCAAAAAGTCTGACGAATTGACGTCCGGCACCAATTCGTGCCATTGAAACGACGGGTGAGTGTCCACTTCTTCCACCGGCGGCTGCAATGTCGGGCGGCGGCTCAACTTGGCCTCGATGTCCGTGTGGAATCTGTCATCAAAGTGTCTTGTCATGACGATTTTCGCGTCTTTTGACTTTTCTTTTAAGTGGGGCTGAATCGGACTGTTGTGACTTGTGTGTCTTTATTTGACCATTGTGTGTCTTGCCTGCTTTTTAAGGTGCCATTGATGTACTGACCACATTGGCCGTTCTGTCTTGTTTGAAGCACCTCGGGTGTGATCTTATTTTGACCACTCTTTGAACTTTACTTCTTTATTTCCCTTCTTTGAACTTTACTTCTTTATTTCCCGTCTTTGAACTTCCTTCACTTCCCTCCTTCACTTCCCTCCTTCACCCCCTTACTCTCCCAGCCCCTACAGCATCTTCTCCTTCACGAAAAACCGCTTCAACGTAAGAAACTGGTAAAGCCCCGTCAAAACCAACGCCCCACACTGCACCAACATCCATTTCACCACCCGCTCATTCGCCAGCTCGCTCAAGTCCCGAAACCTCTCCTCCCTCTCCCTGATAAACTGCTGCTCTCGCCTGATATCCACCAACTTGTCATTCAACCTGTTTATTCGGTCATTGAGATCCTTCACAGCTCCCGTATGAGACGACTCAAGATACAAGTCCCCCACCTCCAATTCCACCAGAATCCGGGCATGCTTGAACTTGGACTCTCGGAGCTTATACGGGTCAATTCCCCCGCCGCCAGCCCATTTCTTCAAGAAGCTTTTGGGTGTGATACATATTTTGTGTTCACCGCTTTCAAGCGTGTCAAACGTGAACTGGCCCGACGATTTGCCCCGGATATGGATCAACCGCTTGTTGTGGTTGAACACCTCGTACACGTCGATCAAGATCCCGGTGTTGACCCGGTCAATTGGCGTGACATACTGCTGCAAATCGGCGTCTTGGATTTCCACTTTAAACTTGCCGAAAAGCATCACTCCTTGGTTGAGGTCTTTATAGAAACAGGTAGCGTCGTTGACGGGGGCGTAGAAGTGGATAAGCGCCGCCACTTGCACCCACATCACCACAAATACAAGTATCATCTCAAATCCAGTGTATAACTTACGCGATATTTACTTTTGTTTTACTTCTTTAACTAACTTCTTTTTATACTACCTGGTGGCCCGTTTCAACACCATGAACCTTTCGCTCCAGGACCCGTTCGCCGTGGCCAAGGAGTACCCCGAAACCCTCACAAACACCCTCCAGTTCGGCCACAGCGTCTCGTTTCTGTTCAACTATAAAGGCGACTACTTGGCCAGTGGACTCAGCGACGGCTCCATTGTCATCTACGATCTCGCCAGCAGCGGTAGCGTCATCGCCCACCTCACCCACAACTGCCATTTGCGTCCCATCACATCCATCAGCTGGTCCAAATGTGGCCAATATCTCCTCACCACTGCTCAAGACTGGTACTGCAAACTCTGGGATCTTAGCAAAGTCAACACCGGCGACAAAGAACAGCCAGCCGTCATACGATCGTTGAAGGTGGACGGCCCCATCTGGCAGGCCAGCATCAACCCCAACGACCATTTTCAGATCATTGCCTCGTTGTTTGAAGACGACCCCATACTCGTGGACTTTTCCGATGCACAAAATACAAAGGTGACGCAACTCCAGTCGGCTCCCGTGAACGACACGGGAAAACACATGACGTTGGTGAGTATTTTCACCAACGACGGCCGGTACATCTTTCTGGGCACAAACAAGGGGTGGTTGAACATCATAGACCCCAAAACTGGGGCCATGGTGCACTCCATCAAGCTCACCAGCAGTAACATCAAAAATATCATTATTTCCGCCAACGGCCGCAAATTGGCCATCAACTCCAGCGACAGAATCATCCGCCAGATCAACCTACCGGACCTTGTCAACATCCAGGACCCCAAAGACTGGGAATTTGAAATTGAGCAGAAATACCAGGACGTGGTCAACCGGCTTCAGTGGAACTCTGTGTGCTTTAACCACAACGGCGAGTTCTTGGTCGCGTCCACCTTCGGCACCCAGAGCTCCCAGGACCTCTATATCTGGGAGACCACCATGGGGTCGCTTATTAAGATCCTCGAGGGCAGCACCGAGGAGCTTTTGGAGGTCAAATGGAACCATTCGCGGTGCATGATCGGATCCAATGGCCTTGAGTACGGGGTGATATACCTCTGGTCCATTGAATTTCCCCAGAAATGGAGTGCCTTGGCCCCGGACTTTGTGGAGATCGAAGAGAACATCGAATACGAAGAGAAGGAAGACGAGTTTGATATCATCGACGACGATATTCTCAATAAACGACGGTTGGAGGAGGAGGACTCGTACGTGGACATTGTGACGTTGGAGAAGACCGATGCCCGCGGGTTTGATCTCAATACGCCGTCTTTTATAATTCCTGTCAACTACCACCATCCTGTTATATAATCCATTGTATTTGCAGCTTAATATAAAACAGGTTCACACACGACCAAAAATTTTTGCTTCCCGCAGCGTCGAAATGAAAAAGGTAAATAAAAACAAAGACCCTATCGTTCGTGTCAGGTTTTGAAAACACCACACCCACCAAGTTTCGTGCCATCTAGTCTGTTGTGGTCATTTGACGCGTCTTTTTGTGTTCCAGTTCCTTCTCGTGATACACAAACACGTCTGTTTCCTGCAAAACACGCCATCTCAAACAACACCATAGCATTCTTCCACAAGCATGTCAAGCCAGCCGGGAACCAAGCGGTCTGCCGCCGACTTGGATCTGGAAATACCCACCTTCGATGATCCTGCTGATTTGGTCAATGCCGTGATTGCTTGCCTCCAGACACCAGAAGAAAAAACAAACGTGTCGATAAACTACTCCAACGAGAAGAACATAGCGACGGAGGTACAGGCTTATGCCAAGATCTCCGGCAGTAGTTGGACCTACTATGTCAAATCTTTGGCCATTTCCATAGGGAGAAATACCGACAACGTCAACCCTGGCTCCAATTCCATAGACATTGATTTGGGCCCTGCTAAAGTGGTCTCGAGACAGCATGCCAACATCACATATAACCTTGATTTGAGGTGCTGGGAGTTGAAAATATTGGGCAGAAACGGGGCTAAAGTGGATGGGCAGAAAGTAAATGTCGATACCCATCCTGCTCCTTTACATTCTGGAGCTATATTGGACATTGGGGGCACTCAAATGATGTTTATTTTACCAGACTCCCCACCCAAGCTCGACTCCAAGATGATGGAACTGTGCCTTTCTCGTTACAAGCATCTCAACAAGCAAAGAAGAGTCAGTTTCTCCAACCACGGATATGCCAATAATACTACTCCCACCCAACCTCAGCAACAATCATATGCTTATTTTCCTCAACACACCTTGGTGCCGCTGTCGAACAAAGGGTTCACGACGTTTGAAAAGAATTCCGTCACCCATTCTCCATCTCGGTTATCTGCCAGTTCTTTACAAAGCAACTTGGACCAGGATCTATCCAAAGAAGAATCAAAAAGCATCAAGCCTCCGTATTCTTATGCCACCATGATCACCCAGGCCATATTATCTAACGAGGACGGGGTGATGTCGTTATCTGAAATTTATGACTGGATTGCTAATCATTATGCTTATTATAAATACTCCAAAACTGGCTGGCAAAATTCCATAAGGCATAATTTATCCTTGAATAAAGCATTTGAAAAAGTCCCCAGAAGACCAAATGAACCAGGAAAGGGTATGAAATGGCAGATTAGTGAATCTTACAAGGATGAATTCCTCAATAAGATGAACAGTGGGTCGATATCAAAGGCTAGAAGAGGCTCTTCTGTTTCTAGACAATTGCAATTACATTTGGCAACACACCAAGCTCTTCCGGAGTCGGCTCGGTACTATTCAAAGGACGAAAAGGATATGAACGGTCACCTGAGAAGCAACAGTATTGGTAAGAATTTCATGAATCTCCAATATTTCCCCCAACAAATGCCTCCAATGCAACAACAACCTTCACAGCAGCAAATGCCAGGTCCCCAGCACCAAGCCCCAATAATACAATCACAGACACTGTCACAACCTCACTCGGCCCAATCTCAACATGCTCAGCTAGTTCAACCAGGACAACCAGGACAACAGGGACAACCTCCAAACTCTCAACAGGACGGAATGCCTCAATCAAATCTCAACGAGAATGGGTACATGCAACGGATGAACTATCAACCACTAATGTACACCATGCCCAACGATTCCCCCACGAGACTGGAAAATACTCCCAAGTTACCCAAAACTAACAATAATTTATACAATTTACCACCTCCACCCAGCAGCCATTCCCGGTCTAACTCATACAACCAGCCTTTGAATGAATCATACCCCAGTGATGTCAATACCAACGCCACGTCGGAATTAGCTTTGGCTTTCACTAGTCCAAAGAAAATCACTCCATTAGAGGCTTTCACGCCAGAAAGAGGCTCCAAATCGTTAAACAAGAATCTAAGCATCCCCAACCAGTCTTCCCCTGCATTTTGGAACTTTGTTCAGTTCAGCACTCCAAATGGCCAAACTCCAATGAAGAACGAAGATGTGAGCCCTACCATCAACAGGAAATTAAACGATAAAGATTCTCCTATTAAGAAAAAAGAGAGTACTTGAGGGGCGTTGTATGATTAATATCTTATGTATATTGTATTATAGGAACCATTTTTAAAAGGCTGACCTGTCTCGTAAATCGGTGATTTTGTTTTCCATATCTCTTACTGACTTTCCGACTTTACTGGATATTTTGATCTTTTGACTGACCGGCAACGTTAAAAACGTCTCAATCAAGTCCCCGTCTATCACGTTGTGCGTCATGTTGTAGTAACTTCTGTGTTTAATGGCATCCCTATTCAATAAAAGGTCCTTGTTCAATTCAATTGATAGGCTTATGAAATATTTGTAATCCAATTCATTGATGGGTAAAAGTATCCCAATTGTTCCCAGAAGCCCTCCATACACCACCACCTCTTCTCCTCCTATGATTAGCTGCCCTTTGACAAATTTCATTGGCACATCGTTCAAATAAAATTCGGCTAGACTGCTGACCCTGCTTGAAGCACCGTTCAAGTATGAGTCCTCAACGAAGAAATCGTTATCTTTGGTGATTCTGTTGACAAAAATATTGCCGAACTTGTCACCTCCTATCACGGTATCGTAATCTAAAGGCGTCAATGCGGTGATTTGTCTCTGCATTGTATCTTCCGCTATCTCGATGAATTTATTGTCAATAAATTTCAAGAATATCGTGGAATTCTTGGAATCTCCAACAACTATCCGGTTCTTGCCTTGGTGAACTAGCTTGACGATCTGATTCCGGACCGGAGAAAAGTATTTCTTGAGTAGCTGCTTCTGTCCTATTTCATATATTCTCAAGTGATTGCCCACTCCAACAAGAATCCGTCCATTAAAATCAACAATGGCCCGTGCAGGCATATCTACCACCGTCTTATGCAATAATTTCTGGCCCGTGAAAGTGTAAATGTGCTTATCTGTGCCGACCAATGTGCTGTCCTTAAATTTACAGATACACAACGCCGTTTCCAGCTTTTCAAGCTTGAGAACCGACTCGCCTTTGAAAACCACCTCCTCCCCCACCGCAATGTCGTCCAAGAGCTTGCGGCCGCCAAACTCTTCTTTTTCCACCACAAAGTCCTTCATCTCGTCAACCGTGAAAATAACCAATGTGTTGTCCTTAAACCCAACCACACCCTCCCCGCCTATATCCTCAGAGTAAAATGAGGCCCCATCTTGAATATCCACTTCAATGGGAATCAATTTCTTCAGGTAGACATATTTGTTGGAGCTAATGACCATAGTGGTCAGGTCGTTCAAAGGTCTCAACATCACTGGCGACGTTCCCACGTACTTTGTTCTGGTGTTGCTGAGCTTTCCCTTTATATCAATAGTCGTCCGCACGAACAACCCACTTTCCATTCCGATGTGAACCTCATTGGATCCAAAGAACGCAAGCGATGAAGCATTGCTGCTCAACATCTGCAACCCAAGCACCTCGAAGCAGTTGTGCTGCTGCACAGAAACCACCTGAATGGACTCGTCTGCACATCCCACTACAGCAAAGTTCCTGGAAACGGTAATGGCTGTGATGACAGTAGGCATCTCCAATCTCTGCTGGTACTCAATAAGCTGGTCATCCACGTCCACCTCAAAGTACACAATCTCGTTGTTACTCAATGCAATGATCAACAGAGCCGACGTGCTGCTGACTCGCATAATGCTGATCCCGGCCGGAGGATACCAATCTGTGACTTTTTCTCCATTGATATGCTTGATGCCGTACGGATACACCTGCACCAACGACAGCTTCCCCACCTGCTGCACCAATAACGTTGGTTCTTTGGAAAATTTGGAGTCCGTGACCTCTTCCACCACTTCGCCGATCGAAAGCACCAACGTCTCTGTCATAGAACTGAGCACCAAGTAATCGTCGTTCACAGACTCCGACGTCAATTTGGTGGTGAATACTCGCACAGGAGTCAACGGCAACGGGCTCTCCACCACCACCGTAGTAGGAGCTGCATGCGTCAACGTTCGAACACTCGATAAGCCGGCGGTGACGATTTTGGACCCTGATAGTTGCAAATCTAATATAGGGTCCAATGTGTCGATGGGGTGGACCAATTCCAAGTTTTCCAAGTCAGTCACGTTCGGGCTGGTTTCAAGCCCCACAATCTGGTAGTACTGCTTGCTATCGTTGATGACATTAGCGTACAAGAACCCGTTTTTGAAAATGGTCAAATCGTGACAAGCAGGCAAGGTGCCGAAATACTTGAGTTCCTTCTCGTCAAACTTCCACAATTGGCCCAATTCATTTTGAAGCAAGATAAAATCCTCCAGTTTAAGCTTGTGCACCACATACCCCGTAATTCTGCCGGAACTGGCGATCTGCTGGTGGTTGTAAAGCAAAAACCCGTCACAACACACTACCACCAGTTTCTTGTACGGCACAAGCAAATTGGCAGATTCCGGCACTTTCTCGGCCGTCCGCAGCACATAGTTCAACCCCTGGTCCAACTCGTAGTAGCCCAACACCGTCTGTTTGCCTTCGATCTCCAAAGCAGCAAATTTGGGATTATCATATTCGTTGTCTATAGCACAAGTATCAATTGTAACACCACCCTTTGCCTCCAACGGCGAGCTCAACGCCATCTTCCCGTCCTGAACATGCACCTTATACAACAACTTTCTCTTCTGGAGCGCCGACACCATTATAGCTCTGTTTTTAGGGTCCACATCGAGATATTCGCCAGGAATAGACCCACTCATGCGGTTCTTGGAGTGGGGCTCTTGAAAGACTGGTACAAACGCGTCGTCCACCATTTCACACGCGGTAACACATCCACTGTCGGAGGTGATCAAAAGCAAGTCTTTTGCGTACCCCATGGGTCTTATTTTGGCAAGTGCTTGCACGGTTCCAAAACTGGATTGGCGTGTTAGTAGCTCGAGTTTGTCGTCGTTTTGGCGCCAGGATTCGAGGCTGCTGCACGTGGCCACCACGAGCTGCTGTTTGTCTGTGAACTGGCCCACTACCGTCGCCACAGACGCCGCTGGCGGAACCAATGTGTAGTTGTAAAGAAACATGAGGTTCAGAGGTGCGCCGGCTGGTTTTGAGAGCATCGGTGGGGACACGCTTTAGACACCAAACACTAGACACTAGGCACAGACACATTTAGAAGGCATTACCCGTTGAACTTAAGGAGAGCAGAAGAGCAGAAGAGAAAAGTGGATAACAACTGTGCTGGTGCCAGAGTTTTGTGTTTCTGTGTTCTTTTCGTGCTCTCTGTTCTTAAAGTGTTTCTCGGTTTGAGAAAATCTAATCTAATCACTCGATATCGATATGGGAGCCAGGTATGTACCCGCCAAAGCCACCAAACCAATCCGTACTAACATCCCAGTTGCAAGGACCAGAAAAAAGCGTTGGCCGTGTGTCTACAGAGAACCCCGTGCGTGTTGATCGACAGAAATACTCCCAAAGACTGTGTCACCAAACCAGAGTTAAAGAAAGACTTGCCAGAATTGTGTATTGCCAACTTCATGTCGTACATGGAGTGTCGTAACGGCTTTTTCGACATGTCCAAGAGAATGAGAGGAAACGCCCCCTTGTCCACGGGGAAGTACGACGAGATCTACAACAATTTGTCCACTGGTAATTTCAATGCCCTGGATGAGATGAAGAAGCTTGAATTATTGAACAAAAACTTGACACAGGAAAAGTAGCCGACCTGCAGAATACCATGTACATAGAACGACACGAACAAGACTTTCACTCTTTCACGCTTTTCCACACTTTTTCACTCTTTCACTCTTTTTCACACTCTTTCACTCTTTCACTCTTTCACATTTCATCCACAGTTCTATATCTTCACAAGACTCAACTCTCAATTTTTTGAGTCCTCATTTTATGAACTGTGATTTAGAGACAAATAGAGTGGACGAGTTGGACCAGTTGTTGCAGTTGGTGACGCCCAAGATCCTCCAGTTTGTACGAGATGCTGATCCCTCTTCCTTCAATGCGTCGCTAGGCAAGTACACTTCCCCAGGCGACTTAAAAGGGCAGTTCTCAGCCCACAACCAAAATATGCAACAGGGCATAGATCAAGAAGAAGTAGGGGTCTTGGTGGACAAGGTGTTGAAGTACTCGGTGAACACGTGGAATCCCGGGTTTTTGGACAAGTTATACGCTTCAAATAACCCCATTGGTGTCGTTTCCGATATCATTTTGTCAGTGTTGAATACCAACTCCCATGTGTACACAGTTTCGCCGGTATTGTCGGTATTAGAGAATTTCATTGGCAAAAAGTACGCCGAGTTGTTCTACAAGAACGACACCTGTGGCGGGTTGACGTTCAGCGGCGGATCGTGGTCTAATATCACGTCTTTGCACATGGCCCGGTCGTTGAAATTTCCCGAAACCAAAGTCACAGGAAATCATGGCATCAACTTTGCGATATATACCAGTAAGCATTGCCATTACTCTGTGGAAAAGGCCGCTATTTTATTGGGAATGGGGTCCTCCAGTGTTTTTAAGGTGGACGTCAATGACGATGGAACTATGAAACATCAAGAGCTAGAGAACGTCATTGAACAGTCCAAGGCTAAAGGTTATACCCCATTATACATCAACGCCACAGCGGGTACTACGGTGTTTGGGTCTTTCGACTCGTTCAAGGATATGAGCCAAATAGCCAAGAAGCACGACATTTGGTTCCACATCGATGGGTCCTGGGGTGGAAATGTGATATTTTCCAAGACTCACAGCCGGTACTTGCAGGGGTGTGAATTGAGTGACTCGTTGACGGTTAACCCCCACAAGATGTTGGGTGTACCCACCACTTGCTCGTTTTTGTTGGTGCCCAATGTGGGAGACTTTCAGAAAGCCATGTCGTTGAGTGCACCATATTTATTTCACGGCAGAGACAACGACGAGGAAAACTTCGACTTGGCCGACGGAACAATGGGCTGCGGCAGGAGAGCCGACTCGTTTAAGTTCTACATGGCGTGGAAATATTATGGTCTGGATGGGTTTGAGCAGCGCGTTGACCATGCGTATGCCATAGTGGACTATTTTGTCACCAGTATCAGAAAAATGCCGAATTTCGAGGTGATTCACCGCCCTTCGTGCCTCCAGGTGTGCTTTTACTACAAGCCCAAGGGGTACACGGGAACAGATCACACAGAAATAACGAGATATATCTCGCGGGAGTTGCACAAGCAGGGCAAGTACTTGGTTGATTTTTCGCCCAATCCCATGGACGACTCCACCGGGGAGTTCTTTCGGGTGGTGTTCAACTCACCCATTTTGACCGACAAGGTGGTGGACAATCTTGTTCAGGAGATAGTTGAGATTGGCAGCCACTGGTCACAGGACCAAATAAGTAACTAGATCAGTAGAGTGCCATGTTTACGTGGCTTATAGATCAATAGAACCATATACCTCAGCTCAGACCACCGCCCCATGAACCATCCATAACTAGAATACCATCAATAGTTAAAATTACCATTCACTGCACTAGACCAGAGTCTAATACTATAAAATAAAAATGCAACCCGCATCGATGTTGCATTTGCTGAACCGTAATGTATCTTGTCGATTGCAACACGATAAGCAGGAGCTGGGGTAAGACGGGCACAACACCAGAGTGGAGACCACCACAACACCACTACAACCGACACTACTACCCAAGACCAGTTTACACTTTTACTACCTGTTATTTTTACTGTGATTTTTGCAGCTACCAGTGTAACAATATTAGAGTTCCCAAAAGGGAAATTTAAGTCTTTTTTTCGAAGACTGAATTTGAGAACGAAGTGAGTGAAATACTGCAGAATTTACGATAAAGATTAGCCGACACACTGTAGCCAACTGAAGTACAACCAAGACAAACGACAAACAAGTAAACCCACAAGACAACAACAGAACCAAACACCTCATAACCAAGAATTGTCGCCAGCCCCACAAGAAACCATTCACAAGATCACAACACAAACACGCGACCCCGATTTAGATCTGAGAAAATGTTACATTTAAATTGTGCCGTTCTTTTTTTATGCAGGACCTCTTTTCCACCATATACAGTGGGTTCCATCCCCTCTACGTCGGTCACGTCTCCTCTATATTGTTCCGGCACCACTGAACTCGGCTTTTTCTGTTCCGCCAACAAAACACTCTGTCTGCAATCTCTTATCAGTTTGTGTTGTGGCAGTTTTGGCAGAGGAAGTTAAAAGTCAAAGATAACGACGTTCGCAGAGATTTAGGTCTATCTCAGCGGCGATCGTACGACGTCCGACGTATCGCACGCCAATATCGATTCCGCATCAAGCCCATTGCAACATTATTTTGGCAAAAAATGCAACCTCCCACGTCGCATTTTCGCCAGAAAAAGTCATAGTAACGATAAATAAAAAAAAACGACTGGGGAAAATTTTAATGATAAGATAACCATAGTTGGTTCGGGTTATTTAAACAACTCTAAATATCCTCAATTTAAAAGTTTATTAATTTCTTTGTTGAATATTTAACCTCACATAAAATTTGTCTTTTGCATTCAAGGATCATCCACCTGAAATTGCAACCCATCATTGACAAACTTTCTTCTTTCAAAGAATTCTAACAATGTCAGACGAGAAGCTTCAAAGCGTTGAAGACGTCAACGGCAGTCTCACGTCTTCCGACAAACACCCGGAAGTCGTTGATGAAAATGGCGACTCCCACTTGGAATTAAAACACCATACCCAAGAAGAAATTGCCAGTAGTGGTAAATGGTATGATCAAAAATATGTTTCGTTCTTACCACAATACTCCAACTCCACGGTGCAAGTGGTGTTATTGGGATTTGTGGTGTTTATGTTACCCGGTATGTTCAATGCTTTGAACGGTATTGGTACTTCTATCAGTGATCCTTGGACCCAGGAAATGGCCAATGTCTCGTTATATTCCACCTTTGCTGGTGTGGGGTTCTTCTGTGGTTCTATTGTCAATGTTATTGGACCTAGAATCTCCTTGAGTGTTGGGGGTCTTGGTTACATTATTTATGCTGGATCTTTACTTTCTTATCAACATAACCAGAATAGTGGATTCTGTATTGCTGCTGGTGCTATTTTAGGGTTATGTGCAGGTATTTTATGGGCCTCTCAAGCCGGTATTATCATGTCATACCCATCGGAAGCCATGAAGGGAAGAGCAATTATGATTTTCTGGGTTATTTTCAATCTTGGTGGTGTCATTGGTAGTATTGTGCCTTTGGTCAACAACATCAACAACGGGACTTCTGTGGCCAACGATGGAACCTATATTGCGTTCATGATTCTTATGGCTTGTGGTGTGGGTATCAGTTTCTTACTTTTGCCCAGTTCCTACGTCTACAAAGACGATAACACCAGAGTTGTCACCAAAAAACAGATGCACTTCAAGGATGAGATCTTTGGAGTTCTTACCACCATCTGGGAACAGCCTTTCATCATTTTGTTGTTCCCATTGTTCATTGCTTCCAATTGGTTTTACGCTTACCACTTTAACGACATCAATGCTGCTAGATTCACTCTCAGAACCAGATCTTTGAACTCGTTATTGTACTGGCTTGCTCAAATGTTTGGTGCCGGTTTCTTTGGGTTCATTTTGGATTGGCCTAGATTTTCCAGATCCACGAGAGCCAAGATCTCCTGGGGTTTTGTCTTTGTTACCGGTCTCATTATCTGGGGTGGTGGTTATGCTTTCCAAGCCGACTACACCAGAGAATCTGTTGTTAACATGACCCCTCTTGATTACAACGACAGAGCTTATGTGGGCCCTTGCTTCCTTTATATTTTCTACGGTATGTATGATGCTGTTTTCCAGACTTTCTGTCTTTGGGTCATGGGTGCGTTATCGAACAACCCAAGAACCGTGGCTCTTTACGGAGGTATGTACAAAGGTTTGCAATCGGCTGGTGCTGCCATCACCTGGGCTATTGATAGTCATGGCGTTTCATACTGGTCTATGTACGGTTCTTCTTGGGGTTTGGTGCAAGGATCCTTGCTTATTGCAATTCCTGTGATTTTGAGAATCAAAGACACCACCAAGCTTGAGGACGATCACATGGTGGAGCAATTCGATGAGAACGAGATTACTTCCATCAAGTCGCCAGCTGCTGCTGCTTAGTTCTTTCTGTGTAAATTTAATAATAATATTTATATCGTGATACTTGTTTAACTTGATTAGATAGGGATAGAATGGTATTTTTTTAGTGTGTCAACCGCTTCTAAATTGCTTTCCTCATGAGCGAAATTTTGTATTTAGTACACTACTTTAAGCCCTGCTGGCCAAACGGTTAAGGCATCCGCCTCCTAAGCGGAAGACTCCGGGTTCGAGTCCCGGGTAGGGTTGTTTTTTTGGCCCAGGCAACGGTGGTTGCAAAAGAAGGTCCTCCTGCCGTTATACTATGACACAGCAGGAGGAACTAAGATACATCCAACAATTTTGTTTCTCTTCGTTTTTTCTTATTTCTTCCACCAGATTTGCAGTTCAGGGAGTTTGGTAACCTGCATATTCTCTGAGCTTGAACTATATTGGTTTAGCTGATTTCTTTGGGGTGTGTAGAAGCCAGAAGATATGGGGGATGAACCGAAAATATACAAAGAAAATGAAAGAAGTGTTTTACATTTTTATCGAATTGGAGAATAGTGTATGCTAAGTGACGTGCATACAGTTGAGGATTTGAATTCTGAAAGTAATCATGAAATACCATTCAACAGACATCCAAGTCGATACAAGTATTACAAACTACAGCCTCGTCAAATTATTAATTTCTATAAATGCCAACTTTTTAAAATCCAAAATCAAAAGCACTCATGTCCGGCTCTTCAAATACCTGCTGCGGTGGTGGTTTGGGTTTAAAGTCTTCGAACCCACTCACTTGCACAGGCTCAGTGTCTTCCTTCTTGAACTTGTTCTTGTGTGTCTCAAATTTCCACTTCTTGAGAAGTATTAATGCTAAATAATCACAACCCATTTTTGTGTAAATTAAACAAATATTCAACAAGAAGTCCGTCTCTTCCTTCAAGTCAATGTAAGATGAGCCCTTTTGGTATTCTATGCTCTTGTAGCGGATGGAATCGAATAGCAAGAATAAAGCTGGGTCATAAAACTTGTTTGCAGCGATCTTGACATTATAACCTTTGGGAACATCAAAGTTATCCTTTATAAGGTCTATTGGTGGTCTTACAAGTGCTTGAACTGATAAGTCTTTCTCATCAAGCTCCCAGAATAGCCAACTATTCATCCATTTATCTCCCTGCTCAATGACATCTTTCACCAAATACCTTTCAATCATCACCTTATGGTTCACGTCTCGGTTTCTAACAAAATTGTACAATTTTGAAATGATCAATGCCAACTGAAAATCTCCTAATTTGCTGTTGATCATACTGCAACAGTCTGATACCAGGTCAGCAAGAAGGAAGAAATACCCCGTATCCAAATACCTGTGTTTACCCAATAATGCAAACGCATTGGCCATTGCAGCTTTCTTCCATTTGGGGTCACTGAAATCGTTGGAGATGAACTTCAAGATCTTATCCTTTTCTTTGTGGGTCACAGTCCTCCACAAACCAATCAAAACCTGCTTCTTATTCAATGCAATATACAACAAGGATATCAAGCCAGAGGGGTCTCTTGTTTCATTGAACTCATTCTTTACCAAATTTTCAATAATCTCTTGAAGCTTCAATGTGTGTACCCAGTACACCAATCCAAGATTCTTAACAATATCCAACGTGAAACGGAAATTAAATGCTTCTTCAATGATAGAAATCAAAAGGTCTTTATGGGTGCTATGTAATGCAAAATTGATATCTCTCATTGTAAGCGACGTTTGCTTCGATGATAGCTGAAATAATTTGAATCCTATCATAAATCTCACACCATTCTCATCCAATAAATTTTTGTACTTGTCGATTGCCTGCACTATATTGATGGTTGAGGTCAAGGTGATCTGTTGATGACGAGTTAACGACGGCAACGACACCTTTGTCAATTTTTCAACCAACAATGCCACTAAATGCTCATTGAATGTGCTGAAAACATCATCAGAACCACCGGAGTCCTTTAGTTTATGGTCTTTGCCAGAAAGCATTTCGTCAATCATACTGAAGCTGGCTTTGGGCGTAATCTTTTCACCGGTTCTAAGTTTTTGATATAGTCTCACTAATAGAAATTGCACCAAAGCTACCTCGTTCATGTATAATAACTGGATCAAAAACTGCGGATGGTAGTATGGCAACGGACCATTTAAAATCTTGACGATTTCTCGGATATCATAAGCGCCTTGATCCTTACCGCCTTTGGATTCTTCATCTTCTTCCAGTGAATAACCCATTACGAGCTGTCGGGTCATATTGTTGATGACACTGTCACTTGAGCTTCCCAATTCAAACCACCTATCGTCGATAAAGAATTGATTTCCAGCTCCAATAAGCAAGAATCCGTCATTTATCCATATGGAATCACCTATGTCGTGGGAAGTATACTCGGATATATCAATTTTCTTCAAAATCGAGTAATTGGGCTGATCATTGGTGTAATCGTATCTAAGCTCCGTATATAGAAGTACCGATTGTTTGAAGCCCACTGACAATAGCATATTGTCCCCTATTGAGCACCAGTCAATGTCTCTTACTCGTTCGTCAAAAGACTCTTCATACTCCAAGATATGAGCTTTCAAGTCCCATATGAACAATTTCTGACCTGACTCACCGAGAATAGCTAGTTTGCTACCTGAGCTAACAACAGCTAGACACTTGTGTATACTGGTAGAGATTTTAAACGTTTCTTCCCAAAGGTTATCAGAATTGAGCTGGTATCTTTTCAACTCACCGTCAATGTCAATGACAGAAAGAGCATCTTCAAATTTGGTTACCTTATGAATAGTGTTGGGCAAATTCCCTATAGGACAAGACACCAACAAGTTGTTCTGCAATTGCCAGCACTTGATCAAGTCGTGGTCAAATATCATGACAATCTTCGTACCAAGAACTGTAAATAGTATGGGCTTCGAAGCAATCATCTCCTCCTTAGAAAGAAGTTTCCCCAACGCATCTTCTTCATAACAGTCCCATAATGCCAAATGTCCTAACTTATCAAAAGTCAAAACTAGGTTGCCCAATACTAATGCATCCACGATGACATTTGTCTCATCGTTATCAATCACAGTCAAATCTATTTGGGATTTCTTGGTAATGATGGTCTTCAGATTCACCTGAAGGGGGTACCACAAGTAGTTATGCTGGGCAAAGTTCAGAATTGAAAGCAACGTGGACGAGTCTGACTTTATTAGTTTTCGGATGGACTTCTGATGGCCCTGGAATTTATTGATTAGGGTCGTACCCACATACTCCGAATTAGGCTTTAAGAACTTGGTGAAATCAAAGGTGTTAAACTTGATGGTACTTTTGATCCTATTATGGAACAACAAGCTCAATTTTGTTTCTGCAGGATCAAGAATGGTGATTTTGGAGATGACCACCGGCTTCAAAGTCTCCACTCCAACCTCCAGGAAACTGAAAGGATTGAACTTCAACTCCACGTTGTCTATCCGCTCGAATCGAATGGAATTTGGCGGGATCGTGGAAACATTAAGTATCAGATACAACGCCACTTGGCCTTTATTGCTGATTGCAACAAGCAAGTCAACGTTATCATATCTCTGGCTCCTGAAGTAACTGGCAAACCGAGACTCACCAGCGGTTTCCAACTGCGTAAACAACGTCTTTTGCAAGTAATAGTTGTCGACAATAAAAGTGCCAACGATTTGCTGGCCCGGGAAAGTGTTTGAAAGATCCAAAGTGCCCCAACACCTTATGGAATTATGACCGGCCGATTCATATGTGGACCACACCCTCAAGACATTGCTGTAGGAATATGTGAACAAGGTGTCTGCATCATCGTTATTGGAATCAATATAATTTCGAATGTTTTTGATATTAGCCATTGATCCATCAGTGATCTTATTTGTACTGTTGTACAATCTGAACCGCCATTTAAAGTCAACAATAAAGTCGTTGAGGTCGTGTGAAAGGTACTCCAATTCAAATAGCGTGTTGTCGTCCCCGTAGCTGATTCTTGACCACACCTTTAACAACCGATCATAAGTACCACTTTGCACCACTATTCGACTAGAATTGAATGTGATCTTAATAGCCATGACCGGCAATGGCTGGGACTGGTGCCACACATTCTGCGCCTTCAACTCCCCGAGGTCTTTAGTGATCTTGAAGAGATCAATGGCGTTTTCCGTGCCCATCACCAACTCGTTTTCCACTGGTGCCCATTGAAGGCAGTTGACAGGGGACGCCACCAGTAGCACCAACGATCTCTTCCACTGCGGCTTGCGCATGTATTCGTTGACGGGAGTGTATATAACCACTGTGTCTTCAATTGACACCGCAATGTACCCGTTATTGGCGTTAAAGTCGATGGATGATGGATCGGTTTTCAAGTAAATAGTTTGGAGATTCTCGGAGATGCGTTGATTGAACGTCAAAGTGGTGATGATGAGATTATTCCCGGACCCATATACTATGACGTAATGGGATTTCCAGCGGCCGTGCAGCACCGACGTTTCGGTGTGGTTGACATCTCCAGGAATAAAGTGTATTGTCATTGAGTTATTTTACATTTCGCAGTATTTATTTTATAAGAGATCAAAGCCCTGTCAAGCGTCAAAGTAACCGGTGCACTTGCTGATTTCTATGCCTGCTGTGGCGTTTTCAAACTCCACCAACCGCGTTTCGTACAGCATGTTCCACCGGCCGACGTACAGCTTGCCTGCGACGTTTTCATTGGCAGAGTTGTACTCGTTTTTGAGCTTAGGCGACAACGCCATGTACTCGTGATACGGAAAGGCGTTGGGGAACAAGATGTTGTCTGCCACAATGACGGTTCCCATACCAATGAAGTTAAGCGACTCCAACATCCGGAAGTCCGGCACATACAACGACTTTTCGTGGTCTATGAAAACAAAGTCGATGGGCCTGCCTGCCTCGTACTTGACGCCTGCTTGTTCCAACAATTGTGGAAGCGTAGGTACCGTGTGTTTGGTGTCACCCACCACAACCTTCACCACGTCAGATAATCCCGCCAACTCAATGACTTGGGTGGAAATACTGGCGTATTCGGGTGACTTTTCAAAGCTGAAATATTTCCCACCGCTTTTAGCCAATTCACTGCCAAACACCACAGCAGAGTACCCCATATACCCTCCCAACTCGATCATTACCCTGGGAGCAGCTTTTCTGATTTCCTGAACGATCAATTCCGATTCTTCTCTGCCGATATTCATATTCAAGTAATGGCTGGACAGGGCCTGGTCATTGTAGTTATCTATCAACTGAATCACTTTCTGAGGGTTTCCTTTGATGTCTGCGACCGCCTGTGGCGACAACGACTTGATGTGGCGTAAAAAGGTTTGTTCTTTGGACATTTGTTCGTGTGTCATAAGTGGTCTTAGGTTGATTTTACATAACCGAACCGGACCGTGGGGTGATCGGGTGCGTGTATGTACCGATCCCCATATTTGAGTGCGGCTCAGGCACAGGGCAATCAACTATGGCAGAGTACGACCCGTGATAGAAGACATCGACAGCAGAGGACACAGACACAGCTTCACGGCAGTAAGCGCTCAGAGGATAAAAAAAGAAAAAGAAGAGCCAATTGTGGATTTTTCACGTAAACTAAACATCTTCAGGCTCGGTCCAGAACATAGGAGCCGCTGGGACCCAACATCCCTTCTTCACCTCAGGAATGGAAATCAAGTTCTTGAACCATTTGGTAACAAATGGATACTCCTTGATGTCAATATCAATAGACCTCAATGCCATGGCCCATGGAAGTGTCACAATGTCCGCAATGGAAATGTGGTTTCCCACAAGATACGGACCGTTGGCTTCGTTTAGCTTCAAGTACTCATTAAGAACCCCGTACAATCTCTTGGTTTCATCAGAGTATCTCTTGATACCATATGGCACTTTTTCAGGAGCAAACTTGATGAAATGATTGGCCTGGCCTTGCATTGGACCCAAGCCGGCCATTTGGAAGTAGGTAATTTCCAATTGCTTGTAATATTCTGGCGTCTTGTACTCGTAACTGAATTTACGGTCCTTGTCGTAGGTATCGGCCAAGTACGTCAAAATGGCGGCAGTTTCACTGATGGTGGTATTTGTAGACGAATCAACCAAGGTGGGGATTCTACCGTTGGGGTTCAAGGCCAAAAACTCGGGTGATTTTTGTTCATTTTTGCTGATGTCGGTTTTGATGACATCGTAGTTCAAGTGCAACAATTCCAAGAAGATGGACACTTTGCGTCCGTTGGGTGTACCGTGGGTGTATAATTTGATAGCTGAGGGTTAGTAATGCTCTAGATACAGCCATTGAGAGCTGTCTTGTAGGGGCCGCCATCTGTTGTAGTACAAACTGTCGTTTGTTGTAGCACAAACTGCCGTTTGTGGTTGAGTACGGCGGGTACAATGCATTGGTTACGTACCAGACATAGGATAATCAATGATATTTACTGGACGATGCTAGCTGAATAGTGGCTAGTATTTATAGTTGTTAAATAAGAAAAGGATTGGTAATTCCATTTATCTCCGGTGCCGCGAGTTGCTGAACTTGCAGCCGATGGGAGTTTAGAAGAGTAGAGATGGGAGTTAAGAAGACCTTAGATGGTATGGTTTGTAAGCGAGGGACATTAGAAGAGAGGCCATGAACTGGGAGACTGTTCTGAAAGACAATTGGTAATCATCAAAATTCGGGGCCAAACAAACTTGGCTCTGGCGTAAATTTGGCTTTGTCGTAAGATCTGTGGAACTTAAAACTGTGGGATGATACAATAAATTAGAGTGGGGCGGAAATCAGCGGAAATATAAAGGTTCAAGTTATTCTCAATAAAACCCTAGTGGACGCTACAGTAGAATCAAGTGAACGCAAAGACCCTCAATCTACGCTTTAGACCCTTACACCAACCTCTTATACGATCTGTCCTCCAGCCCTGTCCGAGATTGAAACGTTGCTGACTGCGTCACGATAACCAGGATTTCCGAAGTCTTGCGGCCATCTCATAAAAATGACTTGTCATAGAGCAATAAATGTGAAATTTGCAGCCGAAAAATATATCGGGTTATATGACACAACGGGCTGTGTAGTGTGTAGTATCACATGTACGGGCTGGCTATTGCATTATTCGATGACCGTTAGATTTTAGATATATTGAATGACTTATACACAACCACCAACTGCCGTGAGGCGAGATGACGACTAGGTGACGACAACAGCTTAGACCGAACCTTAACCGCTGAACCCCACGTGAGACGTCGGTAAATTGGCGGTTCTTGTGCTGTTGGAAATGCTTGGTACGTCAACTCTTGGCTCAAATTTGCAGCTACTAGAACATACTGCATACAACCTCACAAATGGGCATCTTTGATTGCTCCAGCGGATAAAATCTCTGACGTCGTCATCGGCAAATGTAACCACCGGCGAAGCCACCCACTGAAACACTTGGCCAACTGGCTGTCGCTCAACAGCGTCGCTCACCAGCGGTAAACCAATTTGCCAAGATAAATAAAATGTCCTCTCAAGCCTAAGGCACTAAAGCCGGAAAACCGGTTAAACTGCCCGGAATACAACAACGTCAAAGATCCAAGTAACGGTTCTTGCGGTTCACTAACAACACCCAATACATCCCACCATACCTTCTATCGGAGGTGGTGACATTGCAATATACCCGCCACCGTGACCCCCAAGTCTGTAGCTTGCACAAGGAAAAACGACATTAATCAATCATCTTACGACATTGGAGGCAGTGCTGCAAAATGTGTTGCATAAGACTTTTGTCATTGATATGCGGCACTACGCCCCGTGATTTCCGACCACCGCCAAGGCCCGCCTTGGCTTCTCCTTAACCTCTCGCTACCACAGCCCCGACGCGTCGATAACTTATCTTCACGGCCTTAGCCTAAATAAGCCACTTGGAATTTTCAAACTATTTAACGAAACGGAACTGCTTTTTTCTACATCATCCCTGTAACTTATTTCCTAGCAACTTATTCATTGTTCTGGATCTATCATGACCAGTTCCAGTGATGACTACAACGAGAAGATAGGGGAACCAGCCGGCCAGGCTCTAGCATTGCCGTCTGGTACCAAAGAGTACCATTCCGACTTGAACAGCATAAATAGCCAGACGCCTTTAACTGAGCGGTACTCCTTGTCCATTTCAGAGCTTCTGGAGTTGCACGATCCCAAATCGTTGCGGAAACTTGTGTCGCTCGGGGGAATTGCCAGTGTCACGGAGACTTTGAATACCAACTTGACTAAGGGAATAAATGGGAGTGATGACTTGGACATGAAGCAGAGAATCAAGACATACGGGGAAAATATTCTTCCGGTGAAGACCCAGAAGTCATTTTTCAAGTTGTGTTACGAGGCCATGAAGGATAAGGTGCTTATCTTACTTTCGGTGGCTGCCATTATTTCTTTGGCTTTGGGATTGTATGAGACTTTTGGAACTGACACCATGTACGATGTGGACGGGGCTGCCATTCCCAAGCTTGATTGGGTGGAGGGTGTTGCCATTATCACTGCCGTGGTGATTGTGGTGATTGTGGGCGCTGGAAATGATTACCAGAAAGAACGTCAGTTTGCCAAGTTGAACGCTAAAAAAGAAGATAGAGAAGTGATTGTTATAAGAAACGGCGAGCAGAAATTGGTTTCTATCTACAAGTTGCTTGTGGGGGATATTATCAACCTCCAGACCGGTGACGTGGTGCCTGCTGATTCGATTTTGATCAACGGAGACGTCGAATGTGACGAGAGTGCTTTGACCGGTGAAACCAACACCATTAACAAAAAGCCGGTGGACGAAGCTGTGGTTTACTTTCAAGAGCATGCTACTCTTCCCGAACATGATGTTGGACACCCTGACGTCAAGTTCAAGGACCCATATTTGATTTCCGGGGCCAAGGTTTTGAGTGGTTTGGGTAATGCTGTAGTAACAGCCGTCGGTGTCAATTCTATCCACGGGAGAACCATGGCCAGTCTTAACATCGAGGTGGAAGATACTCCTTTGACTGTGAGATTGAACGATTTGGCTGAAGGTATTTCCAAATACGGTTTTTTGGCTGCCTTGGTGTTATTCACAGTTTTGCTTATTAGATTCTGTGTGGAGATTGCTCCTAATGGACGATTCCACGAACTTGAAAGTGCCGAAAAGGGTAAGAAGTTCTTGGACATTTTGATTACTGCTATCACAATCGTGGTGGTGGCGGTTCCAGAAGGATTGCCATTGGCCGTGACATTGGCTTTGGCATTTGCTACCACCAGAATGGCCCAGAATGGTAATTTGGTCAGAGTGTTGAGATCTTGTGAAACCATGGGTGGTGCCACTGCCATTTGCTCCGATAAAACCGGAACTTTGACCGAGAACAAGATGAGAATCGTTAGAGGATACTTTGGGGATGGATCTGAATTTAATGATATGGTGTCTAACAAGTACGATCCCAAGTCTACTGAGGTTCTCCCAAAGATTTCCAATGACTTAAAAACGGCTTTTGTTACCAATGTCATTTCCAACTCCACCGCTTTCAAAAACAGTGACTACAACGAGGAATTAGCAACTTTGGTCCGTCAAAAACCAAAAAAGAAGAACATGTTCCAAATGATGTTCGCTGGAAAGAGTGACGAAGAGAAGTTGAGACAAACTACCAAGTATGAATTGATCAGCGATCCATTTTTGGGTAACAAAACCGAGTCTGCTTTGTTAATCTTGGCCATGAAGGGATTTGGTAGCTTTGAAACACAATCATTAGACGAAATCAGAAAAGCCAACGCCAGTGATATCGTTCAAGTTATTCCTTTCGAAAGTTCCAGAAAATGGTCCGGTAATGTCATGAAGATTGATAATGGGTTCCGGTTTTACTTCAAAGGAGCTGCTGAGATTGTCATGAGAAACTGTGGATTCAAATACGACTCCAATAACCAAATCGCCAGAATCTCAAGAGATGACAGAGACGTCGTCTTGAGCAAGATTGACGAGTTTGCCAACGAAGGATTGAGAGCTATTGCCGTGGGTCACCAAGACTTCACTGGTATCAGTTCATGGCCACCAAAGAGCCTTCTCGGCCAGAACACCATGGAAGCCGATGCTTCCTTATTGATGGACGTTGCTGCCAACGCTGCTTATGATGATAACAAGAGAAACTTGACGCTTGACTGTTTGGTGGGTATTCAAGACCCTTTGAAAGAAGGTGTTCCAGAAGCTGTCTTGAGATGTAAAGATGCCGGTGTCTCGGTGAGAATGGTGACGGGTGATAATTTACGAACCGCTAAAGCCATCTCCCAGAGCTGTTACATTTTGACTCCTGAGGATTTGGACAACGAATATGCCTCAATGGAAGGACCTGAATTCAGAAAGTTGTCGGTGGAAGAAAGAACTAGAATTGTGCCACACTTGAGAGTGTTGGCCAGATCCTCACCAGAAGATAAGAGAATTTTGGTTGAAACTTTAAGAAACTCAGGAGAAGTTGTTGCTGTCACGGGTGATGGAACCAACGATGCCAGTGCTTTGAAATTGGCAGACGTTGGGTTTTCAATGGGTATCAGTGGTACAGAAGTTGCCAGAGAGGCCTCAGATATCATCTTAATGACAGACGATTTCACAGATATTGTTCAAGCCATCAAATGGGGTAGAACTGTTGCTGTTTCTATCAAGAAATTCATCCAGTTCCAGTTGACTGTTAATATTACCGCTGTGGTGTTGACGTTTGTGTCTGCCGTTGCTTCTGCCGATAACCACTCGGTGTTGACGGCGGTGCAATTGTTGTGGGTTAATTTGATCATGGATACCCTTGCAGCCTTGGCTTTGGCCACCGATAAGCCAGACGATAGCTTTTTAAAGAACAAACCGGCCGGTAGAAGCGAGCCTTTAATTTCGGTTTCCATGTGGAAAATGATCCTTGGCCAGTCCATGACTCAGTTGATTGTGACTTTTGTGCTACACTTTGGCGGTAAGAAAATTTTCTACGGCAATCAAGACATCTCAAGTCACACTCAGAAACAATTAGATTCCATGACTTTCAACACTTTTGTGTGGTTACAGGTTTGGAAATTGGTGGTGACGAGAAAGTTGGATGAAGCTGCTGATATCAAAACCGTCAAAGGTAGACTTACCGCTTATAACTTGAATTTCTTCTCCAAGTTGTTCAGGAACTGGTATTTTCTCGGTATTACCGTATTGATTTGTGGTATTCAGGTTTTGATTATGTTTGTTGGAGGAGCTGCTTTCTCCATTAACAGACTTACACCAGGCATGTGGGCCACGTCGATCTTGTGTGGATTTATCTCCATCCCTGCTGGTGTGATTATCAGAATCATCCCTAATGTGTGGGTGGTGAGGATCTTCCCTACCAGGGCCTTCAATAAATTTATTTATTATGCAGGATTCAAGTTCTTGAAGAGGAAGAAGAAGCAAGACTTGGAGGCTGACCAATCCAGTTGATGTTTATATGATCACTATAATATATTAGAATTTTGTAATAGCTTTAGAAACTCGTACGACATTCTCCCACGACATCACCACTCTTAAATTTGAGATCGCAAATCGTTTGCCAGTGATGGATGGACTTCAGGACATAACGCTGGTGTTTTTCGAGTCGTTACGGCACCTAGAGCCTGGAAGAGCCTCCGAAAATGGAGACCTAGTCGTAAAGTCGCCATTATTTGATTTGCTCGAAGGTGCAAGGGCTGTGGAAGTTAATAACCCTAGATTGGACACTGGCATGATCATAGACACTTTGACAGCCCCAGAAGTGGAATTCGACTGTTTCAAGCAAGTGTCGGAGGACCAGTTGTTGGCATTATTGAACAAGCTATTGAGGTTGCTTATGGGCTGGCTCGACAACTCTTCGTTGCCGGTAACAGTGCTAAGTTGTCGATACGTCCAAGAAATAGTGCATAAATATTCTACAGAAGTGGATAGGGGCATGCACAAGTTTTATTTGGGCGATGCTTTGACAAATAAGGTGCTCAAGACAGCTGTGGTGGCCGTCAGTAAGTTTGTGGGGATTGTCATCACCATCAGCAACACGGTGTTGTATGAAGAGGAAGACCTTACCACGCGGGCCATGGACCTCAATTTCTTGAATGAGGTGTTGATAGACGAGGTCATAGAAGACATAGAAGCCACAATCGGGGTTGTTCTGGCCAGCGACTTGAAGGAGAAGCTGTTGGTTGTGCATCATTTACGGTTGTTTAGCGGCATCAATAAATTACCGGTACTTTTCAATCTCCCGGTGGATTTATTTTGTGTTCTGAAACAACAGCAACAACCGGGGTTTGTGAGCATACTACAAGAGGGGGCGGAAACTATAAAGAGTCTAGTGCAGTACAAAGCGGCGCTTGAGTCGAAAAGCGTACCTGAAGGGAGTGTTTCGAGGTACATTCAAGCACGACTCGGTAATAGAAACATTCCAGGGGACATCTATGAACTTTCGTTCGACGACACGTTTGACCAGCTTGGGAAAAGTTTTGCCGAAATCCAAGATATCTTCATCAAGTCCACCAGGATCAAGAACATCAGGGGATTTATCGAGTTTTGCCGGTATGATGTCCAGTTGCAAGCGCACCAATCGCATGTCGTCACCAGGGGCCTTTTCCAGCTCTATTTAATCCGAGATGACCAGAAAGTTATGGGGTCAGCCTTCAGCTTGAGCGACGTGGCGTTGGAGCTAGCCAATTTCGTCAACTTGTACAACTGCAACATTGTTAACCCCAAAACATGGGGCCTTAATAGTGGGGACACTGACATTGTTTTGGACAAACTCAATGAGTTTTTGAAAGAACTTGATGTTGCCACGTACCAGAACTTGACGGTTTTCGGGCACAATCGGTGCAGACAAAGACAAATTATCAATAAGAACTTGTTAATTTGGGACTCTTTGCAGGTGCAAGCTGAGAAGCTTGAAATGGATTTATTCACAAACTATAAAATTAACGACAAGCTCAATGACGATGGGGTAAGCCTCCCGTTGAGCTCTTATGTGTACTACGTCAAGTTGGAGTTGATGATTGACTTTTTGTTGATAGGTATCGAGTTGGAGTTGTACAAAGAGTATGAGATTCTCACAATATACTGGTATTTGAATTACCTCCTCAAGATGATCATAAACCATATAACAGACCGGGTTGTGGAGTTCAACCGGGTCAAATTGCAGAGGCTAGTCAAACAGAAGAAAAAGCTGAAGAACAAGAGTGAAATTGATGAAAAAAGAGCCGTCTTGAACGAAATCAATGACTATATGGTGCATAAATTACAGCACTACACAGTGTTGCAAAAATTGATCAACAGCGTCCATCTTTTGTTGAACCACTACCACAACACCGGGTTGGTCAAGCTTGATGAGACATCTAGTGAATTTGCATCAAACTTCCAACTACTTTTTAATTTAAGGTTCAAGCCGTTTGAGTCAATTGGTGTCCCGGCCCACCTCAAATTCCACCAGTATTTGAGTTCTTTTGTCCCCGACGTGAAAACGGAAGAGATCGTCGCCAATTTTGGCACAACCAAAGCGGATTTACAGCAGTTTGCCAAGACTTGCACCAATTCCAATGAAACCGCATGGGTCAACTCGTTAATCAAAACCTGTTTGATGTACTTGTTGGAGCTCAAGAGCGATGGCACAGTTTTCGTAATAGCTCCAGCATATAACCTGTACTTTCCCAAATTCATCAGTAAATAGCTAATTTAGATCTTCATTATATCTTCTTTATGACATTAGACTTTCTTAACGAGTTCACCTGCCCTGTTGGCAGCCATTTGAATGTGTTCATGGTTGCCAGAAATGGCTTTCAAATCCTCATATATCTTCGCCGTTGACTCATGTACGAGCTGTAGCGCTGCTCTTGTTTTTGACAACACCTCTATTTGTTTATCGTAGTCGTCCATGATTGAATTTAATTTTTTCTGATCTCAAAATATCAAATGTCGTATTATTTTGCAGCTATATTACATTACATATCGGCTTCTTTAAAAATGTTAAAAGTGTTAATCACGTCATCTCTCATGGTCCTGGCAAGCATTACCAAGTCTTTATCGGAGTGGTTGAACATAATGCAGTTGGCAAACATTAACATGATATCTCTTTCCAACTCTTGCAACAGTTGGTACGTTTGATCGTTTTTGTTCTTGACGGCCTTCATGATGTTTTTCAAGTCTTTAGGTTCATGGATCACGTCGTAGTAGTCAGGTACCTCTTTTTTCAGCACCGGCTGCAAAAACACCGAGGAAAACCTATGGGATTGTACGCTATTAATGAGGCTTGTAGCAATGGCTTGAAACCGCTTGTTGCTGCTCACAGCCGGGGAGGAAGACCGCTTCCTACTTCGGGGTGACTCCACGTCTTCAGTCTTGGCTTTTTCATCGCCTGACTCGTTCGCTTCTTCCTCTTCTTCTTCTTCCTCTTCTTCTCCTTCTTCTTCTCCTTCTTCTTCTCCTTCTTCTTCTTCTTCTTCTTCTTCTTCTTCTTCTTCTTCTTCTTCTTCTTCTTC
>JAKTSQ010000038.1:0-91528 GCA_030580295.1 Yamadazyma sp. yHKS699 | reverse complement strand
CGGGTATGCACTCTCATTTATATGGAAGGAAAGTGCATGAAGAAATACGCCAAATCGTGCAGCCTCATGTAAGAGGCAAACAATTTAGCTGGTCCATCGAGTCTTCGCGAATCTTTAGCTTCAAACTTTGTCACAGTGTCATGTTGTAGTAGTGTTTCAGCTTCTTAAGCAGCGTACCTTGACTAACTACGTTATCAAGACGAATTTATTCTCGTTACTGATTTTCAAAATGCGACATCCTGATGTCAAAGGTGTGTTTTCAACTCACACTAAAATTTATGCACTATGGAGATTAGAACAAGTAGATACGTGTACAAAATCCAAAATTGTAGACGTGTCAGAAAGTCGGTTTGCCCAGTCTTTTATGTCTACTTTTTATGGCGACATTTACGAAAAAATGGTTTATCCAGGTATTTTCTACTGTGTGGAAAAAATATTACTTTTATATTACATTTAGGTCTGCTCCTCTGCATACTGCTTGTGGTGAAGCGGCCGATCGATATACTCATAATTAAATAAGGGTCTTCTGAAGGGTTTTTGGAACTTGAAGTTCTCACCCACGAATTTATGGTAGTTAGCGTTATCACTAATGTCGTCACTCTTTAACTGTTTGCCCACCTGGCTCATCTTGCTGTCAGCGCCGTTTTCTGTTTCGAACATGTACGTCAACTCCTGTTTGTGGAGATCCGTGACGTCTTTGGTGAGGTAGTACTCCAATAATAAATCCTCGTTGTTATCGAACAATTTTAACACCTTCTCGGAATCCAATTCCTTGACAAGCTCGATGAATTTCTCTTCGTCCAAGGTGCCGTCTCCATTCTTATAATCCTGTTTGATCATGGGGTCCTGCTCAAACAAGAAGGTCAAGTTACTGCCATGAACCCATAAGTTTATAGCATCGACAAAGAAGTATCCTCCATAACTGTACGCCCGAAGACCTTCATGGTATTCATCATATAAGATGTTTTCGATTTGGTTTGGAACGTACAACGGCACTCCTCCCATCATTGTAAGTCTCAAAGGACTCAATTCGTCATAACTGGAAAAATGCCTATTCCTACAATTGTACACAGGCTTTGGTTTGCCGGCTCTTTCTGCCTCTTCAAGTAACAGATTGTATCTTTCTGGAGGTTTATCTTCAGATATACCCAAGCCGGTGATGTCGATGTATGATCCGGTGTCTATGTCTATGAATCTACCGTCAATGTGATTCTGTTTGTTACTGTATCCTCTGTGATGAATGAAGGTGGAACAATCAATAAGATACTTTCCAAATCCTTCAGTCAAATCTTCGATCACCAACGTCTGGTTGTATAATTTGGATAAACGGGTTAATTCCTGCACTGGCATTTGAATATCAATATCCTCGTCAAATGGGAATAACAACCCGTCCCAGTACCAAGACAATAATGGACCATGAGCAATCCAACTAATGATTCCCTTTTCGTTGGAAAATCTGAACCAGTTTCTTAAAATCCTGTCCAATAAAATCTTGTCTCTTACCAACAATTCTTCTCTATTCCAACCTTTCTTCAAGTATCTCATGGCCCCGTTGAAAAATCTCCATTCGTAATGCCATCCGGCGTCGTGATTCTTATCTTTCTTGTCGAAGTTCAATCTGGCCATTCTAAAGTAAGTTTCTTCCTTATCCGTAGGGAACGAGTTGGCATATTTCAAGCCATTGTAGTAGTTATATTCGTTCCGGCTGAGGGTGTTATCCGTCAATCCTTTTTCATTGAACAACAATTCATTGGTGGTCAATTGGTTCAAAATGAACAATCTGTCTTCGAACTTCTTGATGTCTTCGTCGAGCTTGGTCTGTTGATAATCGAAGGCGGTTTCAGGCAAAAATATCTCTTTACTGTTTTGAGGATTAGGATCCTTCAACTTAGCCACCATGCCGTATTCGTCATCTTCAGGATCCAACACGTTTGGCTTCACCTTGCTCATGAACTCCTTGAATTCCTTTACAGGATCCAACACAATCTTGGCGTCGAAATTTTGGATGTTCTTGGACGACAAGTATCTTTCAAACAAATCAGAATCCACCAATCTTTGTTTTCCTTCAATTTGTGCCTCGTACACCCCATCATGACTTAAGAAGATCATTTTAAGAGGATTCTTGGCATACGTCAAAAGATGACTTTTTCCTTCAAGCATCCGGACTTCATTACTGGCCTTGTTGGTTGGAGATTCTTTAACAGCAAATCCCGGCACAAATTCCGTGGAAGGTAATCCCATGACTTTCAAGTCTTCCTCAGTTATGTCTTGGGAATCGATACAGTAATCGGGATTCCTGGCGGGAATGTGATGGGTGGCTTTCATGAAGTCACAATTCACCCGGTGTTTTTCTTCCTTCAAGAACTCCGAGTTCAACATGGTCAAGTCTACCCAGTCGGACCAAGCAAATGGAACAACAATCTCGCTCAATTTGGACTTTTCGTTGTTGGGGTTCTTTTTCAAGTACTGGTCCCTGATCTCATTGACATAGATGGATAAGGTGAATCTGGGGTCGTAGAACAAAGTGGGGTTGTCTACCCAGTTGTCTTTCATGAATTGATTTATGTTGATGCTTAATGCGGTGTCAGTTAACTCAGTATGAGCCAACCAGTATTTTTCCTTGTTCAGGGTGATCTCGTTGAGTCTGTGTAAGATCTTGTCGTCATCAGACAACTCGGCGAATGGCTTATCGGGGATAGGATAGATCTTCCCCTTTGCTTGCTCATTGCCGTCCTGAACCGGAAGATCATCATGAACTTCGGAATCGGGACTGGTATTGGAGGACGTGTGATCAACCGTCACTATGTTGTGGGAGGGGCTTTTGGAATCGGCGCCAAACTCCTGCTGGTTGCTGTTGTAGAAATTATCCAACACATGGTTCTTTATCTTTGATTTGAGCCTATTACTGGAATTTTCATCGATTAAATAAAGCGATAAGTAAAACACATTGATTAATGCAAGGATGGCAAGACAAAGCTTGATGAAGCGAGGCTGGAAGATCTTCCGGAATATCAGACCAACAACAAATTTGTTATTAGTGGGAGATTGTAGCGGGATGATACCCGTCTTCAAACTCATGCTCAAACTGAAACGGAAGTGGAGTGTCAAGACGTAGCAAGCGAAGAAATTGTGGAGGTCGACCTATGGGTATCTTCGGACTTCTGACACTACAACACGTTATCCTTAATCTTCAGTATAGGAAAAGATATGAATAAATAATAATCCTCAAAACTTGTTAAAAGTTTTCTGTCCAATTCAATTTCTTTTTTCGGAACCGCCACGACGCGAGATACTCTTTCCTGTTCCTGTTATTGTGTGACTAAACGAACAGATTTCATGTTCAATTCCATGTCACTGAAACGGAGGGTATTGGCGTTGTATTTGAGGCGAGATTTGAGGCGAGAATGTTGGTAGGCAACAATCTCGCCTACCAACCTTCTCGCCGATTATGGAGTGTGTGGATGTGGTTACAGGGGTCTGGCTCGACGAGATAGAGGAGGTTACGAACAGGTTATGAAAATCCCGTTATAAAGATATGGTTATGAGTCTTGTTAAGAGGAGCCATTCTGTTTTTGTTAGGGGAAGCTGCATCAGTTTTGGGGAGAAAATACGTTATTGTCGCGTGTACTTTATCGCGAAGTAAACAATTGGTCAAGGCGACACGCGACATTTTTGGGACGGAATAGGAGCGTGCAGGTGTGGGACGAGAGGTGAAACGAGCTAGCCTCTGGGAGCATGGGAGCATTGGGAGCATTGGGAACCGACTAGTGTGATGGGGATGATTTAGAGGTGGGGAAGTTGTGTTTCGAGTATTAAAATGTTGAGAGGTTAGACGTAGGTGGAGCTTCTTAAAGCGCATTGGCATATTTTATCTTGGCACTGAAATTTGGTGAAGACGACATTAGTTTTCAGGCGTTCAAGTAGGTTCGGAGATAAAAGACGTTCCAGGTGTACTAATCACTAAGACATTCGAAGTACTAAGACGTTCGAAGTTGTACAGACGTCCAATAAAAAGTGTATAGAGGTAGAAACGTTAGAAGTGTATAGAGTTAGAAACGTTAGAAGTGTATAGAGTTTAAAAGGTCAGAAGTGTATAGAGTTAAAAAGGTTAGAAGTGTATAGACGTTAGAAAGTACAGACTTAGTATAGACTTGGTACAGACTTGGTACAGACTTGGTACAGACTTGGTACAGACTTGGTACAACTTTTCAGACTTACTACAACTTCTCAGACTTAATACAGACTTAGTACTCACTGAAGACCATCGCTGAATCCCGCAACCAACGACTTGTTCAACCCTCCCTCTTTCACAGCCAACTCATAGTAACCATAGATCGTGGTCACCGACAACAAAATGGAGGTACCAGAACCCAAAGTGCCCATCAAGTCACAAATAACCGATAAAGCTCCAATACAAGCACCTCCAAAAGCAGCTGCCGTTGGAATGATCTTCTTCAACTCTTTGTATGCCGATTGCTCTCTGTGACCTGCAATCACCAATCCTTGTTCTTTGAATTGTTTGGCAACATCTCTTGGAGACGATCCACTGATTTCAATCCAGGTGGTGGAGAATAAAGCACAGCTTCCCAACACAAATGCTATGTAAATGACAGTCTTGATAGGATCCAATAATGTTTCAGTCAACGACAATGGTGGTTGCACATAATATGCCAATCCATTGACAGCATACAATTGACTGGATTGATTTCTGGTTTCCCAAGTTCCCAAAACCTTGACAAAGAAATTATCCGGCCATTGGGTGTAACAGAGCTGACTGATCAAGAAAATATTGGAAGTCAAAGCACTTTGTAACATGATAGGAATGTTGGAGGTGTAGAAAAGTCTGATTGGATATAATCCATAAGGACCTCTTTGTCTAGTAGATTTGACTGGCAATTCAACTCTGAATCCTTGCAAGTACACCACTACAAAAAACACAATCACGGTGGCTAACAATTGCAACATATTTGGTGCATTGGTTCTGTAAAAAGCCTCCAACAAAGCTCTCTTTTTATCTTTTCTGGAGCCCAATAAGTGGAATAATGCCACAACAGCACCATCAAATTGCACTCCCTTACCGATGTTGGTAGTGGTAGGAGCAAATGCCTTCCAGAAAATCTGTTCACACACGTTGGTGGCCGTGAACAACGAAATACCACTACCTAACCCGTAACCCTTTTGCAATAATTCATCCAAAAGAATAACAACCACCGAAGCAAACACCAACTGCACCACCAACAAAAGACACACAGCCAAACCCAATGAACGAGGAGGCCCATACATACCCGTCAAAACGTACACGGTGGCTTGACCAATTCCCAATAAGATGGCAAACAATTTTTGAGCCACTTGAAACTTTTCTCTGTCTTCCTTGTTGGACATATCAACTTGAATCAATTTGGTACCTTGTAATAACTGGAACACCATTCCAGCCGACACAATTGGAGAAATCCCCAATTCCATCAAAGTACCTCTATTGGACGCCAACATCATTCTTAACCAAAATAATGGATCACTGCTGTCACTGGACACAATACCGTACAATGGAATTTCACTCATGACCAAAAAGATCAACAATGTGATTCCTGTCCACATGACTCTCTGTTGGAATGCAACTTTACGTTCTGGAGCAATCACTTCTGGAACGAATGGGGCAAAAGGACTCACCAAGTCCAAAACTCGAAACGAACTCATGTTACAATGTTTTGTTCTTTGTAGACTTTGTTAATATTCTGCTTGAAAACGTGACTGGAGCTCCTGGCAACGAGTTAAAAGATGGGCACTTGAACTAAAGATGTCAAACGTGAATCAGAAAGTTTTAGTTTCAGTTTCTCGTTGTCTTTTTTTCGCTGATTTTTTCACTACGTGTTCGATTTGCGTTTGGCGTCACTGTCGCGAGAATAAGGTTGGAATTGGGTCACGTGACATGCACTGGAAAACCATACAAAGGAACGTTTGAAAGCCAGGACGGGCAGTGACACAACGTCGGACTCAAGGGGGCAGTAGAGGGTGGTTCTTCTGAATTGTAGGTCGTGCGTCAACTAATTAGGCTTAATTCTGCTTCTACTGTCTATTTATGCAAAGCTGCGATATGGTCTTTTGCAGCCTTTTGGCCCGAGACGTTGGAAATTATACACTGACTTCTGGTCTGAGGGAATTTCGGCCTTAACCGTATTTCTGCCTGATTCGGCTTCCATGGCAACCCCCGGTCCAAACCAAATTTGAAATTGATCGCTTCAAGTTTGAAATCGACTGCTTCATAATCACTTCCTCACACCTTGTCATGCCTTAAATTTGTTAAATATGCTTTTTCAAAATACTTTCCTGGCGATAGCTTATTAGACAAAAGAGCCGGTGCAATGGTGAGAAATTGGGAGAGTGATTGGGTTGAGCCCGGACTGCTGAAAGATATACCAAGAGATCTAGAGTCAAACTGCGATATGGACTTTTGCAGTCATTTGATACTCGGCAGAAATGGATTGTTGAGGTAACTGGCCTTTCCATGTTCAAACGTGTTGGCTCGTCAGTGACTCTGGTCAACCATGGATAATAATCGAAGGGCGTTGGTTTAGTCTGAGTTTTTCAGAACCATTGTGTCGGGCATGAGAGGCTAAAGAGTGACCGCACGCTAACTATCGGATTACGCTGGCCCTGACAGAAGGTTGAGGCGGCCCTGCACGAGTTGCGACGGCTCGGCACGAGTTGAAGTGGAGGATTAGCTACTCTGGTGTAAGGATTTAGTTGATTTTAGTGTTTGGCTACTTTTCGGTGTATGGCTCCATTTCGATTGCTAATTTTGGTGTACGGGTTACCTCTGGTGTACGGGTTACCTCTGGTGGATCACCTACGTTTCTGACTTATTATTGTCCCAGTCACAAGATAATCCTGAACCTCCGAGAATGCACCCTCGGAATTCCTGAAAGCGCCGGGGCCAGCTGGCCAGCAATTTCCTGCGAGTGGCAGTAACTCGGACCGAAAACCAAAGTACCACGGACTCAAAGATCATCCGAGCACCACCAATTTGTCATATTTGCCCGGGTTCATCCTTTCTCCCCGATAACGCCAAATCGCCAGGGGGCTAGCCAGGATCTGGCGGTAGCTCTCGCGGTGCTAACCCCGACGCCGTACTGGATTTTAACATGCGAATTCGTTCATGATTTAAAAATATGGGGTATAAATATATCCACAGGTCCCACCCAAAGTTTTTTTTGCTATCTTTTCAAAATAAACTAAACCCACCATGTCTGACGAAAAAATGCATGACACTGTTTCCAAACAGATGGACATCGATACTGATATCATCACGTTATCGAGATTTATTATCCAAGAACAAAGGAAATTGGCCCCTCAAGCCACCGGGGAATTGTCGTTGTTGTTGAACGCTTTGCAATTTGCCTTCAAATTTATTGCCCACAATATCAGAAGAGCTGAATTGGTCAATTTAATTGGTGTCAATGGAACTGCCAACAGTACTGGGGACGTTCAGAAGAAATTGGACGTGATTGGTGATGAGATTTTCATCAATGCCATGAAATCTAGTGGTATGGTCAAGATCTTGGTGTCGGAAGAGCAAGAAGATTTGATTGTGTTTGAAGGTGGTGGGAAATATGCTGTGTGTACTGATCCAATTGATGGATCTTCCAACATTGACGCTGGTGTGTCGGTGGGTACTATTTTTGGTGTTTACAGATTAAAGGATGACTCCAAGGGCTCCATAAAAGATGTGTTGAGAAAAGGAACTGAAATGGTGGCTGCTGGTTACACCATGTATGGAGCATCTGCTCATTTGATGTTGACCACCGGTCAGGGTGTCAATGGGTTCACTTTGGACTCTCAATTGGGTGAGTTTATCTTGACTCAACCTCAATTGAGAATCCCGGATGCTAAAGCTATATACTCTGTTAACGAAGGTAATTCTTTGTACTGGCCTGAATACGTTAAGGAGTATATTGCTGATCTTAAACAACCTCAAGCCAACGGAAAGCCTTATAGTGCCAGATACATTGGATCTATGGTTGCTGATATTCACAGAACTTTGTTGTACGGGGGTATTTTTGCTTACCCAGCTGATTCCAAACTGAAAAACGGTAAGTTGAGAATCTTGTATGAATGTTTCCCTATGGCTATGTTGATGGAAGAAGCTGGAGGTAGAGCCATCACCGATAAGGGTGAGAGAATTTTAGACTTGTTGCCAAAGGGTATCCACGACAAGAGTGGAATCTGGTTAGGTTCCAAGGGTGAAATTGAAAAGTTTACCAGTTATGTCAAGTGAACGATTATGAGTGTTATTTATTCAGGTAAGTAAATAAACGATATTTTGTACCAGTTTGGTGTTTTTGTTTCTCTTTTTGCAACAATTATTTTTGAAATTTGCAGATATATTTGGCCATCCAAACTCCTACTCCAAACTCCAGTTGTTTTTGGCGTGTGAACGTTTCGTGGCCACAGACGTTCTGTAAAAGGCGATAAAGCTATATCCAGCCAAACATTGTTGACTGCTGGGACTCCTGGTTACCCGGACTCCATCCCAAAATCACTATAAATCTCACCCGAAAAATTTTTCAACCTCAACTTCTTTGAAGTTCTTCTTCCCATTTTTTGTGAAGTTCTTCTTCCCTTTTTGTGAAGTTTCCTTTCCATTCAAATGGTATGTCGATAATAAGGATGAGCAGTCGATTACAATGATTAAAAGCAGAGATATAACTTTTATTACTGAGGATGTAAATGCAGGACAAAAATAAATGGAATTCTTCGTTTATGATTATTCGACTGTCAATTATACCTTGATTATCGTACTAACTCACCCATAGAGTATGTTTCCATTGAACCTATAACTTAATTTGATGAAATTTCTCACATTGTCCCGGTGAATCCTGAGCCATGGATAATACATGCATCACCATCTGAACATTAAGTGTCTTATAAATTTAGGAGCTTTACTAACATTGACATAGAAACGTATGTACCGAACTCATCGACCATGTCTATATGATGACACCAAATTTCAGTTCTGCTTCTGAACCAAAATTTCCTGAAGATAACAAATTACCAAAACTTCTGACAGACATACGATACCGATGAATAAGTGAAAATACTAACAATTTAGCTAATAATATTTGTATATGATTTAATGAATGAATGATACTTCAGTGAAATGTAGACTCTGAAGAAATTTCTAATAGTAATGGAATGAAAGGAGACTATTGGTTGAAATACTGGATCATAGTTGTAGCGATAGAAAAAGTAGAACATAGCAGCAACATCAACTGTGTATTTTGAGCATGAACTGTATATTTAGAGACCGGTATTCTCAATCATTTTGGACATTCTTAGGACATTCTTTAGACATTCTTTAGACATTCTTTAGACACTCTTTAGACATTCTTAGGACATTCTTTAGACACTCTTTAGACACTCTTTAGACATTAAAGATCACCACCTTACCGTCAATTCCTGAGGTGCTAACCTTTCCATTGGTAAAGTATTTTATAGCAGTAATAGTGTTCTGGTGAATGGTACTTAAAGCTTTGGAAGCCTTGTCACTGGACTTGTTGACTCTACCTTTCAAGTCCAATTGTCTAAACATGTTCAAGGCATCATGGCTGCTTATTTCCTCTTCTTCGTCGCCAGCACCACTGGCAGGAACATCGTGAATCAAGTCCTTTTGAGATTCAATCTTTTTGGTTTCCTTCCAGCCCGATTCATCTCCTTCAAATACAATCAAGTTACAGTTGTGGCCCGAAACAAGCAACTTGTTATCGCTCAAAAACAACAACGACTTGAACGGCAAATAGCTGGTTTTCAAGCTGACAATGCTTTGTGGAGGCAATCCTTCCCCTTCTGGGTACACCACAATAATGGAAGAGTCGTGGCCAACGTACGCCAACGCATTTCCAGAAGGAGAAAACTTGGCGTCGTGGACCCAGGCCCCCGTCTCGTTGGTGAAGTCTCCACACAACGTTTGGAACGGCAATCTGGACCCCCAGACCGTGGGTTCTGGTTTAGTGTCCAAGCCTTTGATAAAACACGAAAACACTCTGGCATGACCATCAGTGGACCCAACCGCCAACAACACATTATTGGGGTGCCAGTCCAAGCTGGTGATGGTGGATTTCAACCGCAAGTGCTTGGAAACCCACCAGTCGTTCTCTTCTTCGTAGTAACAGATGGCCACAATGCGGTCGTTCGATCCCACGGCAAATTTGTTTCCATTGGTGGACCATTTACAGCAAGTAGCGGCTTTATTGATACGTAACAACACCAAGGTGGGTTTGTACTCCTGGTCGGTGTTGTCGAACTCCCATACCAAGGCGTTTCTGTCCTGGGAACAGGTCAAAATCTTGGAGTTGTCTGGAGATATGTCGACGGCGGTGACGGTTTTGTCATGGCCTTTTAAGATTGTGAATAGTTGGGGTTTGGAGGTGAGGTTTTCAATGCGGTAAAGCTCAATGGTGTTGTCTTTGGTGATGGCTAGCAACGTTCTGTCGCTGGAGAATACGTGGTCTTTGATTGGCTTGTGGCCTAGTTGGAACACCGTTGGAGCGGTCATGTTGATAATATCCTTTTTCCACGAGTGCGGAAAAGAGGCTAAGGGAGGAGGAGGGATAGAGTACAGAAACGTAGAAACAAGTACAAATACGTACACACACGCAGAATACAAGGGTATAATACAAGGGTAGAAAAAACTTGTAGAATACAAGGGTAATAGAAAAAACTCGTAGAATGCAAGGGTATAGAATGTAAAACAGTACATTTACAACATAACTAAGCAGACCCTTCGGTCTTCTGCTCCAACATCAACTTACTCTTGTTCCAGTAATGCAACACCTTCTCGTTCTTCGTGTTTTGCACCTTACCATCTAACCTTTCAACAATGGCACTGAACAAGTTCTTGGTCTCTGGATTATACAAGATTCTCAACCAATAAAAGATCAAAAACAACACCAATTGAAAGCCACTGGTGCCTCTGAACAACAACGTTCTCAAAAGCAAGTACACCACAAACACCAATTCATCGTAAGCAATCAAAGACGCCAAGAACGAGCTCTGGTTTTGAATAAACGAAATGTTTTTATGGTTTCCGAGCTGCAACACCGAAATCAAAAAGAACGGGATGAGCTTGAACACCGATTTGAACGTGAACAACCACACGGCCCCCAACACAATGAACTGGAAGTTTTGCTGGGCCAATAAAGACGTTCCTGGAGGTAAGTAGCTCAAACCAAATTTATAGGACATGGACGCCAATAACGAAGTAACCGACCCTAATAGCGACAATCTGTAGGCGATAGAGTTGATATACCACTTATTAGGTAACCACAATACCTGGAAAGCAAAAGAAACCGTTCCAAATACAACACAGGCTATATGACCGGCTAACCATAATTTGTACTTGAGGGGGTTTACTTGTTTTTCTTTTCTGACCAACTTCTTCTTTTTGGGGTGGGAAGACACGGGCTTGACATCGATGTCTTTTGTGACGTCGCCGTTTGGCGTCAATGGAACGGTTGCGTCTGGCATTTAGGAGTTGAAAGTTTCGATTGTTCCTGAGTGAAATTTCAAACAGCAATGATTTTGCGGATTGGTCGGGACACGACCTGTGGAATCTGATGTGGGAGGTACTGTAGTCACAGGACCATGTACAGCCCCGGAAGCAGAAAAAGCATTGTCTGTGGCTCTCTCAACAGGTTGGCGTGGGGCTGCAATAAAAAAAACTACTCAGACCTGACTTAGCGACTTAACTTAGCGACCTTACGCGTTAAAGAAAAATACAACTAAACAATCACAACATGTCCAAAGAAGTATATACAATTGACTACAGCCAGCTAGGGCTCCTGACGCTCGAGGCACAGGTGTTGACGCAGTACCAGTTATTGGCCAGCCAATTGAAAACATTGGACAGCGAGATCACGCGGTTGAATTCTTCTTCTGAAGACCATACCGAAGACGTGGCGGCGGAAGAATTGCTTGACAATTTGAGGAATTTGGAGAAGCGGTTGGGGTTGGTGTATACGTTCTTCCAGGGGGCGGTGTACCAGTTGTTTTTGCAGAACGAGGTGGCGGACGATCACCCGGACCAGGAAGAGGAGGGTCAGGAAGAGGTGTATGAGGATGAGAAGACCGAGACCTCGTGAGCCAACTGGCAAGGTCTCGTGAGCCAACTGGCAAGGCTTTAGATGATTGGGTGTTGGGAACAGGGTCACAGGCTTGAAGAGGACGAGACAGGAAGAGAGCCTGGACCTTAAAGTGTTCCTGGCAGCTTGGGAACTACAGAAACCTTCTAAATGTATTCCTGGCAAGGCAGTACAATCACTGGCCAAGCAGTGCAATCACTGAATCCACAGAAGGCACTTTCAGGCACTTTCAGTGCCTTCACCTCCCCACAAAAAGACTCTATATTTTCACGCAGAGTCAAAAAGTTCATCGCAAATCGAGTCAAACAATTACAAAGATATTTTTTTTTCTGTATCACTTGTTCTTTACACTCCATTGCCAACATGTCCGATTACGATAAATACTCCACCCCCTTGTCTTCCAGGTACGCCAGTGCTGAGATGTCCAACATCTTTTCCCTCAGAAACAGATTTTCCACCTGGAGAAAGTTGTGGTACAATTTGGCCATTGCTGAAAAGCAAGTGGGATTGGACGTCATCACCGACGAAGCCATCGAACAAATGAATGCCCATTTGGAAATCACCGACGAGGAAATCGAAAAGGCCACCATTGAAGAAGCCATTGTCAGACACGATGTCATGGCCCACGTTCATGTTTTTGGTGAAACATGTCCTGAAGCTGCTGGAATTGTCCATTTAGGGGCCACCTCTTGTTACGTCACCGATAACGCTGACTTGATCTTTTTAAGAGATGCTTACGACTTGTTGATTCCAAAATTGGTCAATGTTATTGACAGATTATCTAAATTTGCTTTGGAGCACAAGGATTTGCCTGTTTTGGGATGGACTCACTTCCAACCAGCTCAATTGACCACTGTGGGTAAAAGAGCCTGTTTGTGGATCCAAGAATTGTTGTGGGACTTGAGAAACATGGAAAGAGCCAGAAATGATATTGGTTTGAGAGGTGTTAAAGGTACTACTGGTACTCAAGCGTCATTTTTGTCGTTGTTCCACGGAGACCACGATAAAGTGGAATTGTTGGACGAGACCGTGGTCAAGTTGTTGGGCTTCGAACACGTGTACCCCGTTACTGGTCAAACTTACAGCAGAAAGATTGATATTGATGTGTTGTCTCCATTGGCTTCTTTTGGTGCTACTTGTCACAAATTTGCAACCGATATCAGACTATTGGCTAACTTGAAGGAGGTGGAAGAACCATTCGAAAAGTCACAAATTGGCTCCTCTGCTATGGCCTACAAGAGAAACCCTATGAGAAGTGAAAGAGTGTGTTCTTTATCCAGACACTTGGGTTCTTTGTTGAACGACGCTATTCAAACCGCTTCTGTTCAATGGTTTGAAAGAACTTTGGATGACTCTGCCATCAGAAGAATCTCTTTGCCATCAGCTTTCTTGACTGCTGATATCTTGTGTTCGACATTGAACAACATCACCAGTGGATTGGTTGTGTATCCAAAAGTCATTGAAAGAAGAATCAACAGTGAATTGCCATTCATGGCCACTGAAAACATCATCATGGCCATGGTTGAAAAAGGTGGTTCCAGACAAGAATGTCATGAAGAGGTTAGAGTGTTGAGTCACCAAGCTTCTGCCGTTGTGAAACAAGAGGGTGGTGATAATGACTTGATTGAAAGAATCAAGAACACCAAGTATTTCGAGCCAATCTGGAATGATTTGGATACGCTTTTGGACCCATCTACTTTTGTGGGAAGAGCTCCTCAACAAACGGAAAAGTTCATTAAGAATGATGTTGCCAAGGCTTTGGAGCCATACAAGCAGTTCATCAACACTGACGAAGTTAAGTTGAGCGTATAGGATAGGAATAATAAAAGAATCTGAGCTACGTAAAAGTAATCAAGAATAAGGTGAAATCACTATAAAACGAACATAAAAGCATTGTAAAAATAAGGTAAAATCACTATAAAACAAACATAAAAGCATTGTAAAAATAAGGTAAAATCACTATAAAAGAATCTAAACATACAAAGAAGAAAACTCATTATCATAATCTAGTCATTAGCACACCAGCTGCTCAATTAAATCGTTAATCGACTTCGCCAAGTCGTCGTACTCAAACGCACAATACACAGTCTTGTAGAAAGGGAACTTGGTCCCCACTACCCCATTAATTAAGTCTCGTTCAAGCATCCGCTCGTCCACATACAAAGATTGATGGACTGCTTCAGGAATAAGGTATATTTTCATATCACTCTTGTATCTCGGTCTGGCTAAAACCTTTTTGATAAAGATATTACTTGGATCATCACCTCTTTTGCCTAGGGAATGCACCAACTCATCAGCAAAGTTCTCATCGTCTACAAGACTCAATTCTCCAGGACTAGCGGTTTCGAACTTCAAAATCACAGACCCGTCGTGGTCGGTGGCTGTTGACCTGGTAATTCTCACCAATGAGTAGTTGTCGATTGCAAATAAACTGTGGACAGCGGTGTTTAAAGAATTGAAGGTGGGGGGAGTGTTGCTGGAATCGTGCAAGGTGAACGTCTTTAACACCTTCTGGGAAAACCCCGACAAGTCCACCAAATCGTTGTCTATCAACTGGACAGATTTTGTGTTCAAATTGACGTCTTTCAAGTAGTTGTGGTTCAAGACCGTGCGGTTTCCGTGTTGTTGAGGGTGCCATAACTTCAAGGACCTTTTCCGATTGGAATGGGGGGTCAAAGAGTTGTATAACGTGATAAGATCGGGTGCCAACGTCAACTTGACCCGCAAGCCCGCTTCCAACGATCTGGTGTGCAATTTGGATCCGGAAGCACTGTTTCCTGAAGCTTTGGAAAAATGGAACGATTTCCGCCTAATGGCTATTTGAACCAACTTCTTGTTGAGAAGCTTTTTGTCTATGATGGATTTCGGCAAGGTGGTGGGGAATACTGACCGGAAAGCTGGTTTCTGTGACTCCCCGTGGCCTTTTTCCAAGGCCTGCTCGTTTCTTTGTTGGATATCTCTTTTGATACCTTCTTTGACCTGATTCGCCAACCCTTTAGCGGGCTCCTGTTTGACACAGTGGGAATGGGGTACGTAGGAAACACTGGTGGTGGAGCTTCTAGGAGAACTGTTGGAGGTATTCAACGACAAGGTGGGAGGAGTTCTGGAGGAGGAGGACTCTTCACTCAGCTCATCGCTGTAATTCAAGATGTCAACGAGCTTAAGCATCTATAAGGGACTCTATTGCACATGCACCGGTGGGCCAGGGATATCTTTGAGATAAAATGTCTTCAGAAGTGGAAGAATCTGATGCAGGGCACAAACGAGTGCAAGCAAGGAGAAGATTCAGGAGCACAGGGAGGTGTGCAGACTATCTAAGATAGTACAAGGGATGAGCAAGAAATATAACCAAAAGATAGTAAATCGGTTGCACAAATCAATGAAGAAAAATGGGAAATATCTGGAAAACAAAAAAATATGGATTAGCAAGTTTATTGATGTCTCACACTTGCATAATTCCGATAATTTATGTGCAGGACCGATGTCTCAGTTTGGATCACACTAGCCACCTTTATTTTATGAAGCCACTATTGTGTTTCTAGCCCTTGTGTATTTCACTGGGCACAACAGGCTAAGGCGTATGCATGTATACAGTGTGTATAAGGTTTCTCACACGTGAATATTATGTTGGAAGGGGGACTTGGCGTTGAAAATCTTTACTTGTCTCAGAAAAACGGGTAATAATTGGTCCGTTAAAATAAGGGACGTAGATGGTCTGTAATTTGTGTAATTAGAGAAGATGGACTCGTTGGGCGTAATTTGTGTAATCAGAGAAGATGGACTGGTTGGACCGAGCTGTTGTAAGAGCGTTGTTTCTTCTATAGTGTCCAACAGGTTCCAACAGGTTTCTAAGGCCACAAGTTCCACTTTACGGCAGAGATTTCAAATTAATGTGTGTCACGTGATCACACATCTAGTAGGGCTTCAGTTATGCTTCAGTGCTGTTTAAGTCGTGTTTTTCATTGCGTATTTGGTTCTATTACTCTATAGATGGGTATAAAAGGAGTTTTGTATCAAAGGTATTCAAAAGTTCGAGCCCTGGTTGATGTTCCGGTCTCTCACTCCCAACTCACCATTCAAAAACTCATCGCTGCCCTCCTTCTCGCTCTTTCTCCAGAACGTCCAGCTGCCATTCTCCGCCTTGTTGGACCTCTTCTTCAACAAGTACAACAACACAAGCAACCCGGTCAAAATAGAGCCACCCACACCCACCACGACTCCCACGACGATTTTGTTGGTGCTGGATAATCCTCCACTGTCGCTATTGTCACTACTGTCACTGTTGGAAGCACTAGGTTCACTAGCAATGACGGTGGTTTGCGTGACAATCACAGTACTACCATTGTCAACAGATTCAACAGTGGTTTTGGAAGTAATTCCACTGGTTGAAGATGGTGTGGACGAGGTAGTGTCTTGAGACTCGGTGGTGGTAGCAGTAGAACGCTCGGTACTGGTCTCTTCGGCGGCAGATGGCTCGTTGGCAGTGGAAGAAGCAAAGGTGAACGCACTGCTTGAAGCAACAGAGCTCACAGGCTCAACAACAGTGCTGGATGGGAAAGTGCTGGTGGTACTAGCAGGCACAAAAGCACTGGAGCTGGACGAGGACGAAGACGAAACCACGACCGGAGCGTCACTTTCAGTCACCTGAACAGGGATGCTGTTTTCGCCGTCGTCGTCATTGTCGTCCTCGTTATCGTCGTCGTTGTCGTCGTCATTCACAGCACTACTGGTTTCGTTCGCTCTTTTCTGGAGCTCTGTGTGGTAGACGAGAATATCGTCCTGCGTGGCGATTTCCCCGAGGACCGTGATGTGGAGATCGTAGTCTTCTTCTTCCTGGACAGCGGCATCGTTGGTCTCGGGTTCGGTTTCAAGTTCCGGCTCGTCAAAATAGTGGTATATGGTTTCGCTGGCGGGTTTGGCCATGAGTTTCTGCACGGCGGCGGCGGTGTCGTCATGGCGCACCAATGCGAGCACTGTCACCACCAAAAGCGCTGCAAGGAATATAAACGAACGTGAGATCATAGGGATGGTTAAAATGTGTAATGAAAAAGGTTTTTTTTGTGCGGTTTGAATTGGTTTTGACGAGGCGTGGCTTGGATCCTAAAAATAGCATTGTGGGGGTGGGGGAGTATCTACGGGGATCTGAAGTGATCTTGGCTAGGGTCTTGGTTAGGACCTGGAATGGGGCACTGTGGCTTATCTGAGCTTATCTGGTCACGGACATTTTCCGAGTATAGCCTAAAATATTTACTGTCTGTTTTAAATATTCAATGCAAATTTTGCAATAAGTGAAATTTGCAATTAAATACGTTTGATTTTGGCGATAATAAATACTTGTAAATACTGGTAAGCGGGACATACTGGGGTCGTTATGTCGCCATGGACGTGGTAAAATTATCTACCAAGACCGATCATATCCTTTGATCAGATAAGCTTATTTTAAAGCTAATAGTCAGGAGAAGTTTTGAAACGCACACGACTTTGTTGGATGCAAAAATGTGCAACGAGTAGTGGTCATGTTAGGAAGTGTACGGCTACGACGTGCAGCCAACCGATCTAGACGGAGACTTGGTTTTGGTTTGGAAGATTCGGCACGGAAGAGCCATTTGGTGCTAGATTCCTAGAATATGAAGTTCTCCAGCTAAATTCCCAAAACACTTTGGTGCCTTGACGGTTAAAGGGTTCGGGGCAGGTATTGGAAGCCGGTACAGGTGTCATGGGAGAGAAGTGTGGTAGAAAATTAGGACTTTAAAGTATTTCAAATGAGTCTCTCGAGAAATTCTCCACAAAGGCACTGGAGAAAGAATTTAACACCACCAGAACGGGAAAGAAGCTGTAATGCCGGCGTATCGATTACCACTACTCTAATGAATTTACGACAAGGCTAATGAATTTTCTTCGCCATTCTGGCGTCTGGCGTCTAATTTTCAATACTGACTTTGGGATTCTGTGGCAGGCCGATGCATTTTTCATTACCGTTTCCGGCGATTCTATAGTCCAAAAAGAGAAAAGAAAGAGAGAATAAAAAAACCAGGAACCCAAACGTATTGATAGAGGGTGTTCCAAAAGCAGAGTAGATCAGTCATAATACAGAATTTACTGAAACAGTAAGGGTACAGCATATGTGCCTCTCCTAATCCCGTAACATGATCTGAACCAGTCTCGCATCAGATTCTCCTGATCAAGTAACTCCGAACCAGAACACACATTCCCCACAATCTGCAATCTTCCCATCAGAATCTCCTTTTCCAGTATTTTGCAGCAATAGCTATGAAACACTGCACAATTCAAAATCCGCACTATGATTATACTAGCTTGTGGGTCCAACGGCAACTACCAGTTGGGTAACGGGTCCAACGACGACACCAGCCAGCTACAACCGTCTAAATTTCACATCAATGGCCAGCTAGTAGAGCTGCTCCCTACAACGCCCCGGAAAATCGCCTGTGGCGGAAATCACACCTACATCCTTTTCGAAAATGGAGATCTCTTCTCCTGTGGAGATAACACATACGGCCAGTGTGGCCTACCCCACGACGCCCTAGGGCTGCCCATGCACGTGCCTGTGTTCACACAAGTGCCAGGATCGTGGCAGGACGTGACATGTGGGTGGGAATTCTCCATATTGTCGAGTACGCAGGACGAAGTGTTTGTATGCGGAATAGGCATCAAAGGAGAATTAGGTTTGGGCCCAGACGTGACCCAGACAAACCTTCGTATACTCCCTAGCATGTGCCACAAAGGCGTACTTCAAATGCGCAGTTCCATCTGTCTTGTGGTGTGCAAAACCAGCAATGGCTTCTACGGCTGGGGCGACGCCAGAAAAGGCCAATTCACCACGAAATCGGTATTCTACACCCCCACGGCCGTCCGATTCCCCCCATCAGTACTACACTCCGACATACGAGACTTCCAGTTGACGAAAAACGCGTTGGTGCTTCTCACGCCCCAAGGACTCGTGTCCATAGGCAAAAGCACCAGTCTTATAACCGGCTCGATAAACGAGGTCCAGGTGATGTGGTCGTCGGTGCACTACCGCCAGGGCCACACCATCCACTTCGACGGCAACAACAGCCACGGGCAGAAGTTCCCACAGGCCTTGGACTCCGCAGATTTCCAGTTCACCACCGGCAGTGAGCATGGCATCGTTCGGGTGCAAAATAACATCTATACGTGGGGATGGGGCGAACACGGCAACTGTGGCACCAGCACCGACCCAGACCACGACCACAACGTGTTCCGGCACTTGAATTTGCTCTACACAGGCCACGTCCGGCTAATGGCAGCGGGCTGTGCCACCACTTGGCTCGTGGTTTAGAAATAGAGAATGTCACGAAGTATCTTTCCCATATTCATCTTTTGATAAGTATAGTCATCACGAAAGATGGAAAATATGTTCGACGTAGTCTATATAGGACAACGGTATCGAAGACCACTCACACCATGTAAATATGTAAACATATAAGCATATATCATAGTCCTCTTCTTTCACCGTCCATGTTAAAGAAGAAATTTTCTCGCACCATCGAGAATTTTCTGTATACACAGGAATATAAATTCCTTCATTTCTCGATTTCCTTGTTTAGCCGATAAAACTATTCGATGTTCGGAGCTGTGTGTTCAGGAAGACCCATGCAGTTGGCCAACCAAGTGGCCGAAAACAAGTACGTCATTAGTGTCCCCAACGCGTCAAATATATCCCATATAGCTATTTTCCTATTACCCCAAACTCAGTTCAATGATGCCAATTATACCGCTTTGGTGTTCTTCCAGCTCCCCAACTCCGCCGAATTCAAGTTGCTAGGCGGCCTCAACCCTGAAAAGCCCAGCGGAATCTTCAAATTGAACAATTTAAAGCCCAAAGTCTCCGACACCGATATGATGGACGATGAGATTGTTGATAGCACTGATGGCTTTACCATCAATATTGGGTTATCCATTGAGCCCACGGCAGAAGCTGAGGTCCAGTTGGCACAGGAGAAAGCCAAACTGCAGGGGAATTCCAACTCGTTGGTGGTAAATGCTCCCAAGCCGTTTCTTTCCAATAATCCCAATTCTATTGCTGATATGGCCAATAAAATCGTGGGCCATGCGTATAATTATCTATCCAGCTTCATTGACGGCCAGGGGAAGGTGCCCATCAAGGCGTTTGATAACTGGTGGGATAAATTTAAGGGGAAATTGGCCAACAACCCTAATTTCTTGAACGAACTCGATAATTAGCCAAGACAATATGCCATATGAGGCGTATGCAAGGCTGAATACGACTCGTGCATGGAATCAACTAAGGCTGATTACGCTACATGCATGTGGCCCGAAAAAGAACTTAAGGTTCCTTCAATTGCAGTTATACGAGTGATGTAACGAAGAAAAAACTCAATCGTGCAACTTTCTGCAAGTGCAAAAATCTGCTATTCCACATGAAACACATCCGAGGCGATGGCACATGATAATGTGGCTGCTATATAAGGCTCTGCTGCCGTCACAAGATATTTGTCAACTCACCATAGATCTGATTATACAGTTTCTTACTATGATGAGTGAAAAGTTTCCCGTTAACGATTTTCGAGATGCAGGAATGATCGAACGGTTCTATATCTGCTGTCACACCCACCGGTTGTACTCAAACTACGCCATGACGGTGCAGTATAATCGTCCTGTGACCAAATCATTGCTATCTAATGCCTTAAAGGATATCGTCCGAAAGAACTCGGTTTTCGTCTTGGGGTTCAGGAATACGGGGTCTCGGAACTCCAGAGACGTTAAAGCTTGTAAGAACTACAAAGTGGGACCTGTTGACGAGCTTTTGTTTGAAGATGTGGTGGAGTTCGTCGATAGGCCTTTCACCGAAGAAGAGTTCAAGTACATCAACGGAAAAGTGCTTCCTGTATCTGACAGACAAGTGACGTGGAAAATCAGCGTTTTCAACAACAACTGTGTGTCGTTTTACAATAGCCATGCGTTCTTTGACGGCGAATCTGGTATCCATTTCCACGAAGACCTTTGTAAAGCGTTGGATAAGTTTAGTGCCCTTGATACATGCAAATTACCGTTTGTCAATGAGCTCTTCACCTTGCACACCGATGGGTTCAAGAAACACTGGCCTGCACACGAGCTCACGACCATTTGCGATCCCACACTCTCGTTCATTGCTAAGAAGCTCATGTTGGAGTTGTTGCCCACGAGATTGGGCCATGTGGTCAACTATCTCACCACCGAAGGCTATCCCCACTTCAGCAACCGGTTTTTCGTGTCGGACCACCAGAAATCCATGAACACCAACTTCAAGCTCTTGAAGCTCTCCAGTGAAACCACCAAGCAGCTCGTGGCCATTTGCAGGACCAATGGGCTTACGTTGACGGTATTTTTGGATATTCTTTTACGGTACTGTTTCCAACAAACCATTCTTTTGCGCAAGTCCAAATCCCCTTTGCTGTTTGAAAGCAGCATTGTCATGTCTGGCAGACGGTACTTTCCAGAATTGGCAGAGAAAATCCGGTACAATTATCTCGTTACCGGATTAGGTGTCACTTTAGAGCCGGTACTCGATTTTTCACGGGAAAAGGTGTTCAAGAGGATGAGATTGGTCAAGAAGCACATCGATAAGGAGTTGGCAAAGAGAACCCTGTACCAGTTATTTGGCTTATTGGAGTATGTAAGCCCATACAAGGTGTTGAGCCCCAAAAAACCCAAAGTTAAAAGCCCTACATTATTTGAACTTTCCAATGTGGGATTTAAGACCATTCTGTGTGGAAATTGGCTGACACAGGATATCGTGTTCACCCAGTGTCTTGGAACGATTGTGACATCGGGCTTTAGTATTGTCAGCACCAAAGCTGGCATGAACGTGGTGTTTGGTTACCCGGACGCGTATGTGGACTCTCCGATAGAGGAGTTTGGTGCGTGCTTCCACGAGACCATTGACCGGTTCACACAAGAGAATAAAAGGTGATTGTGTTTAGAGACTAAAAGGTGATTGTGTTAAGAGAATAAAAGGTGATTGTGTTTATAAGAATAAAAGATACAGTGTTTAAAAGAGAATAAAAGGTGATTGTGTTAAGAGAATAAAAGATACAGTGTTTATAAGAGGCCAAAAGATAGTGTTTATAAGAGAATAAAAGATAGTGTCTAAAAGAGAATAAAAGATAGTGTTTAAAAGTGCAAACTGCCCGAATGCAAAATGTCGTGAAAAGTAGCATTTTCTCATTTCTCAAACTAAACAATATCCAACAAGATGGAACGAGTACGTACATCACCGCCACATGACCGGCCAGGACTAACAAGTGTAGAAGAATCAGTCGAGAGACAAAGACCACAAAGACCACAAGGACCACAAGGACCATAAAGACCAGAGAAAGAAGAACTACAACAAGCAGGATGCTCCCAGAAGAGAAGCGATTTTGGACCTCAACCGGTACATCAACACAAAGATCAGAGTGAAATTCATTGGAGGAAGGCAGATCTTCGGCGTGTTGAAGGGATTTGACCAGTTGATGAACTTGGTGTTGGAGGACGTCGAAGAGACATTAAGAGGTATGTACGAACTACTAGACGCACAAGAAGAATACTAACAAATTTAGACCCAGAAGATTCGTCGGTGTTGACTAAGGACACAAGAGAGTTGGCCCAGGTTGTTGTGAGAGGCACGTCGTTGTTGACGGTGTCGCCATTGGACGGCAGCGAGATAATCGACAATCCATTTGCCCAAGCTCAAGAATAAATACTATAGTAATGCAAGCGTTAGAGACCTGTCTCTGTCCTATTTAATCATAAAAGAGCCCTTTTCCACCCTTTATCCCTTTTTCACCCTTTGTCCCCTTTTCACCCTTTGTCCCCTTTTTCACCCTTTATCTCTGATCCATTGAGTAGTCTCTTTTTCAAATCTGCTCCTATCATCTCAACAAAACCATCTCAAAATAATCCAAAAAATCTCAACTATGCTGGCCACCACGAAGTACGGGGAAAACTTGATTCTCCTCCCCCAAACAAACCAGCTCATTGGCTTGTACTCCATCATCAGAGACCAAAGCACCAAAAGAGGCGACTTTGTGTTTTATTCCGACAGAATTATCCGATTGTTAGTGGAAGAAGGCTTAAATCAATTGCCGGTGCAAGAAAAGATTGTCAAGTGCCATGGAGACCACGAGTACACCGGATCCAAGTTTTTGGGGAAGATCTGTGGAGTGTCGATTGTCAGGGCCGGAGAATCCATGGAAATGGGGTTAAGGGACTGTTGCAGATCGGTTAGAATTGGAAAGATTTTGATTCAAAGGGATGAAGAAACTGCCTTGCCGAAATTGTTTTATGAGAAGCTTCCGGGTGATATTAGTGACCGGTACGTGTTCTTGTTGGACCCTATGTTGGCCACGGGAGGTAGTGCCATGAAGGCCGTAGAAGTGTTGTTGACTAAAGGGGTCAAGATGAACCGGATCTTCTTTTTGAACTTGTTGGCAGCACCAGAAGGAATCCACGCTTTCCAGGACAAGTATCCTGAGGTTAGGATTATCACTGGTGGAATTGATGAGAAATTGGACGACCATAAGTTCATTGTGCCTGGTTTGGGTGATTTTGGAGACCGGTACTATGGTATTTAGGCTAGCTTCACCTTCGTTTATAGTCTTCTCCTAGCCTCTGCCTATATACATTTCCTGTGCACAATGTCGGGGTCCTCCTGGAACTCCTGCGATGTCACCCACATCCTCTTGAACGTCGACAACCCCGCCAAGATCGAGCCTCCAATCCACGTAGAATACTTCCGTTCCGGCGGCGCATAGATCTTCACCTTCATTTTGCTATGGTACGTTCCCGGCGTGGATTTCGTCCAGAGCGACGTGCCCATTTGCTGGCTCTGCTGCTGTTTCAAGTCAGTCAATAGTCTATCGCCAAATCCTGTTAATAAAGTGTTTCCGCCAGAAAGAATGATACTTCCATACAACGTAGGCCTCAAGTCCAAATCTGTTTTGGATAACGCCAAAACCGTCAACTCAGCCAAGCCCGGCGACTCATCACCGATCAACTGGGGGTTGAAAAGGATCTCGGTAGACCGAAACCTCTCGGGCCCCAATTGTAGCACATGTCCATCGGGAAGCTTGTAATTTGAGATCAATTCCGAGTCGGCCGGCTGCAGCGACATGAGATAGTGATTGTACGCCGCCGACGAGTACAATTTCTCGTCTTTCCCCGGATCCTTCGACACAAAACAGTACTTCTCTTTTATGGCCCGCACAAGCTCAAACTCACTGCTGCTTTTGAAGGAAATGCCCGACATTCGGCGGATGTGATGCACCAACTGCTCTGTCACATCCCTGCCAGCAATATCCATCCGCTTAATCAGCGTCGGGAGCCCAAACCCCTCGTATGTCGGCACTATATGTGTAACCCCGTCTCCACTATCAATCACCACACCGGTTGTGCGACCAGATGCATACAACGACAACGTCGCCTGGAGCGACACGTACAAGCAGGGGACGTTGAACAGCTCAAATAGCACCTCGCACATCCTGTCTCTGTTGTACTTGGGATTTAGCGGCGGTTCGGTGATCAATAGCGGATGATCTTCAGAATTGGTCTTGAGGTCCTGGGAGTACAAATGGTTCCATATAAGCTCCATATCGTTCCAATTGTGGACCACGCCGTGCTCTATGGGGTATGTGAGTTTCAAAAGGCCCCGATACTCCTGGGCCGTGTTGCCAATAAACGTATCATCTCGAACTGTAGCGTCTTCTCTTCCGACCCCACCTATGGACCCAGCCATGATTTTCTGGTACTTGGGCCGGCCAATGATGGCAGGAAAGTACGACCGGGGCTTCTCTTCACCGGCAAACCCCGCCTTGAGGCTCCCAGACCCGTTATCTATCACCACTGGCTGATTATATAGCGTTTCTGCCATGGTATTTACTATAAAAACTGTGTCGCGTTTTTCTGTTTATATTTACCATGTTATCACTTAATAGTCTCAGTAATAACCAGAAGGCCGAGCTCCGGAATGCGTTCACGTTGATCGACGGCGACTCCAAGGACGCGCTCATCACGGCAGACGACTTGGTCAAGTTGTACAAGACTTTGGGGATGCCGCAGCCCAGCAAAAAGCAGTTGCAAATGATGGTGGAAACAGACGATGGAGACGGGCTCAATTTTGCCCAGTTTCTGAACGTGGTGGCAGAGCAGATTGTGCAGTTGGACGACCGGGACACCATCTATAGTGCGTTGAAGGTGTTTGCCGAGGGCGGCGACGTGAAGGATTTGGTGATAGATGTGGATACGTTGAAAGAGGCGTGCTGTTCGGTGCAGTTGGGGGAGATAGGGAGTGGGGATCACCGGCTTGGCAGGGGCACGTTTGACGAGATGGTGGCGGGGTTTGTCAGGGAGCAGAATAACGGGCAGAACCTATTTATGGCGTCCAAGTGGTTAGATGCTTATATAGACTAAATATACATTTTGGGAGGGAGGGAAGTGATGAAGAAGTGGGGACCCGTAGTGCAACAGCTGTCAGGTTATCTAGTGCCAAATATCTAGACTTGTCTAGACCTTCTCTTTTCTCTTTTCTCTTTTCTAATTGTCAATGATCAACTCGTCACACCCCCAATCCTCGTACGAGCCGTCCGGCAAGTACCGTCTCACCACAAGCGGAATCTTCCGCTGTGCCAACTCCTTCATGGCTATTTGTAACGGATCCGTCTCACCTTCAATATCCACCAACACCGGCGCATTCAACGAAATCTGCAACGCTCTCGTTCCCAAAACCCGTGCCCTCTCGTATTTCGTCATGTATGGAGTGGTGCACCGGTCTTCCTTGGGTATAGCCAACTCGGCGGTGGTTTTCATCCGGGGTTTGGAATCGTCTGGTCCAAGACCGCCATTTATAATGGTCTTGCCATCTTCGGTTTTCATCTCGGTATCGCCATTGGTTTCCACCTCCTGCTCGTAGTACTCGTTCTCCGAAAAGTGGTCTGGCTGATCGAAGTCGTCGTAGTTCTCTGCCGCCTCGTTGTAAGCTCCTTCGTTATCGGACATGTTGTATCGATGAGACAACTAAAATTTTTCGTGCGATTTTTATTAGTTAGACAGTTAGGGAGAGTTAGAGCTAGAGACAATTAGACAGTAGTGAGACAGTTAGAGCTAGAGCCTAGTCTATTACTACTCTATATGATCTAAACATGTTCATGCATTTATAATTCGTCAGCGAAAGGCAATGAGTCGACATCACCCACAGCAACGTAGTTAAATGTTTTCAAAGGCACCGATTTGGCAGCCTCCACCTTGTAGTCCAATGGAGATTCAACCGTTGATTCTAATGCGTTGGCTAATTGGGCAAGTTTGACGGATTTGGACAAATCGGCAGCTTTCACAGCGGTAACAGCCGCCTTGGCTTTCTTGATTCCTTCAGTGACTTGGGCAGCGTCTCCGGTCACCGACACAACAAACAAACCGGCATCGTGGTATTTATACACCTGTGAAGAAGCACCAGGAATGGCGGCAAGTGGGGTGTTGTTGGCAGGCAATAAAGCGGAGCCAATGGTGGCAGATAAAATGTCGTAAGTAGCAAATTCACTTGGCTTGATTGGCACTCCGATTAAAGCAGCAGATTGGCCCGACTTTCTGACTCTGGCTTCTTTGCCGTTGAAAAGTTTGGTTTCCACATTGGAAGCGGTTCCTTGTGGCAATTCAGTGAAAGCAGACTCGCTTATGAAGTTCTTCAAGTCGGCCTCAATGGCACCCGAAGCAAAAATGGAAACATTGGAAGCAGTGTATACTTCCGAAGCAAATTGAGCGATATCTTCCGAAGTGAAAGATTTAGATCCATCGTAGTATAATGGGTGTCCGTACCCCTTTCTGAAGGAGATTTCGTGCAAGGCTTCTAAACCCACAAAGGTGTTGGAAGCAGCGGCATGGGCGTATTCGCTCAAAGCGCTGGGTAAAACACTTTCAGGTAATTCATGAGGTCTGAAAGAAGTTTTGCTAAGAACATTACCCAAAGCTTCCACGTAGTATGGCAAGTCTTCCTTTAAAAATTGCGTGGACAACACAATGGAGTCTCTGGTGACTTGAGACGAGAACACACCTCCCAACAACTCACTTTCTCTGGTGAATCTTAAGGCTGATTTTGGCTCTGTGTTCAAAAAGTTGTATTTGGATAATAAGTGAGAAATTCCCGATTTGCCGGCCTTGGCTCCGGCGTTGTTGACAACCACTGAGAGCTTGGTCAAACTGCCGGGCGCATCTCTGCTGGTGACCTTTAAAGAGCCAGTAGCCGAACTGTATGAACGTAAAGTTACACGAGATAACATTGTTTTATTGAGTATGAAAATTTGCAAGTTTTTGGCGTGAGATTTTTGGAGAATAATGCAAATTCCTCACAGATGATTGGCAGGAAATACCGTCACGTGACTTTCTGCAAAGTTATAGCTGGGTCAATCTTATGGTGGCCCGTTTCTGCTGGGGCACCTTGTGGACGTCGCAGTAGTCCAACACCAACTTGGCCCACATGAAGTCGATGGAAAGGAGAATATGCACTGCTCCCCAGATCAAATTGATGCTGTAGAAGAAATTGGAGTTCCCGTTGCCCAAAACGATCCAACAGTAGTAGAAAATGGGCGACAACACCAAGCAGATAAGAAGCGTCAACCCCGTGATGTAGATGAGCTTACAGTACGGGAAAACTGTGGCACTGAAGATGGGAATGAGCGACAAAGCAAATCCCAAGTCGCCAATGGTGGGGTACGATTTCAAGAACGACATCCAGATGTACGACAAAAACACCGCCAAAAACGAGTCGCCCACGGTGGCGTTGTACTCGAAGAACCGCACGGTGATGGGGACGATGAACAACACGGCAAAGATGTTGAATACCCCCAAGTAGAACGGAGTGAAGAAATCAAACATTTCCGTGAAAAAGTACCACCATAACCCGATGTTTGGCAGGAGTTTGCCGAACGTCACGACCACGCCGTAGCACTGGCCAAGAAACGACACCGACGACGTCAACACCATCGAGAACATCACCAATAACCCGCATGTGGTGAAATATAGAGCGGGGCCCACGAAGTAGATCCGAGACAACTCGTCAACCTCGTCTTTTAAGAGCGCATGGGCCAACGCCAATACCGGCACCAACAACAACACGGGGTTCAACGACAAGTATGTGGCAATAGCCAAGGAGATCATGGACCGAGAGGCATTTCGATTGTTCACCAATTGATGCAAAGATTCCACGATAAACACCACTGAAAACGGCAATGTGGAGTGGCACAAGTTGGTCAAGATCACCAACGGGTTGAACAAGTAGAACGCCACCATCAACGAGTCGCTCAACCGGTACAATTTCTCATTTCGCCTGGTGCTATTGTGCTGATTATACCACCGATTTAACAACACCAATCTCGAGGCTATAAGCACGTCTACCCCTGAAAACACGAGGGTGCTGAACACCGGGAACACGCTCTTGGGCAAGGCGTCGTGGGACACCAGGAAAAACGCCACCAAAAGCGGCGGGTGGTGATTAACGCCTCCATCGTATGGATTTATGCCGTGTTGCAAATAGAAAAACGCTTCTTGAAGTGAGGTGTAGGAGTTGATGGGCGTGGCCAATTCTGCAGAGCTGGACAACTTGTAGGGGATGGAAGGGAAGATTGTCGGCAACAAGAACCGAACCAAGAATCCTATGGCGTAAACGGCGGTGGTTTGGTCCATGACAGGTGTTTAAAAGTGAGAAATTGATTTCTCATTTTATTATAACCAACTGAAATGGCTACTGTATGTATGGGTCTGGTGTATGGATGTTTCAAGTACTAACGAAGCAGGTGAAAACAAGCAATCCCAAGCCGTTTTTGGCGTCGCTTATAGACAAGCAGGTGGTTGTTCGACTCAAATGGAATAGGACTGAGTATAGAGGGAAATTGAAGACGGTGGATGAATATATGAATTTCCGGCTTGATGAGGCGTACGAGATCACGTACGAAGGAGACGAGAAGCTGGAGGAGCAGTTGGGCGATGTGTTCATCCGGTGCAACAACGTGTTGTTTATCCAGGAGCCGGCGGAGTAGGGGAGGAGAAAGTGTCAAAGAAGGAGAAAGTGAAAAGAAGGAGAGAGTGAAAAGAAGGAGAAAGTGAAAAGAAGGAGAACGTGAAAAGAAGGAGAAGAACAGGAGAAAGTGTCAAGGAAGAGAAGAACAGGAGAAAGTGAAAAGAAGGAGAGAGTGAAAAGAAGGAGAAAGTGAAAAGAAGGAGAACGTGAAAAGAAGGAGAAGAACAGGAGAAAGTGTCAAGGAAGAGAAGAACAGGAGAAAGTGTCAAAAGGAACTGAAAAAGAGGAGGAAGAACAGAAGCGGCCACAGGCATACAACTGCCAAAGGCTTCAACAAAACGCTTCAACAAAAAGCTAAAAGGCAGCAAACGCAGCTACAACAAGTTTTGTGCTCTCGCCACTACCCGTCGTTTCGTACCTCAACGACTTACAACTTACAGCGACTTACAACGACTTTATAAGCCATACACCTACCACCTAATACACACTCTTCAGTCTCACTTTTTCACCGAAATAATATTCACCATGAGTACAGAAACACTTGGTTCGGCGCCAGAACCCGCCCCCTACGGCGGAATCATGGTCCAGAGCCTAGACGCTGAAAACGACCAGAAGAGGAAATTGCAGGAACAAGCAGTGGAAATTACCGTCAATGGACAAACCGAAACATTGAGACCAGAAGCGGTTCATATCAGAGGTGTTGACTCTTTGTCGACGCAGAATATCGAGGCTTTCATCAACTACTACCTCAACTACACCCCGCAAGAGGAAACCAACGAAGAAACCGGCGATATCAGACTTGTGTACGAGCCGGTGTCGTTCGAAGACCAGATTAAATTCAAAGTGCAGTGGATCAACGACACCGCCGTGAATATTGCGTTTGATACCCACGAAGATGCGGTAAAGGCACTTGAATCGATTTCGGTTACGGCCCTGAACCCGGCCATTGCGCCAGTGGCTCAAGAACCCGATTCTGCCGAGTTTGTCTCGGGATTGGTTCAGGAAAGAGAGACGAAATCGTTTAATCCCGTGATTGAGTTTCAAAAGAGACTTGACTTGTCTCACAGGTTGGGGATTGCTCCAGAAAAGGAAGAGAGAGACACGGCAATGGACGAAGACGAGTCAGCGGTGGTGTTACATGCGAGGATTTCGTTCCAGTCCGATAGAAAGGTCAAAAATGCTGCGGTGTACTCTCGGTACTATTTGTTGCACGGAGAGCCGGAAAGAAAGCCCAGACGTAAGCAGTACAAGCCAAAGCGTCCAAACCATCGGGATCGGGAATACCTGCGGGATTACAGCAACGACTTATTTGCGAATAAAATTAGAGACAAGAGAGGTGATGATGTTGAAGACGATCTTTTTGCTGATAAACTCAGAGCAAGACAGAGAAGGTCGACGTCGCCTGGAGAAGATAGGGACAGATCTCCTACGAGGATGGAGGAGTGATGTATAGTAATAAAACGTTCTAGTGCTTTGTATTTCTTTTATATTGACAGTTGATGTGAGGTCTTCGGTTGATGAGAGGTCTTGCGGGATCTGCATCTGGGTCCTCTCTTGTCGACTTGGTCTGATTCAAGTCTGACTTCGATAGTTTTAGTCTCCTTCCTGTCTAGTTTCCCTCTTGTCCAAAATCCTCCGTGAACTTGACATGGTTCTCGATATCCGCGTCGTTCACAGTAGGCCTGTTGCTCTTGATCGACTTTATAAAGTCCTTAATGGTGATTTCGGGCTCTTGCAATTCATCAGTGCCAATATCTTGCCAACTGACTTCTCGTGCACCTTCATCGCCCGGAGAACAAGGAGTCAACCTCTCATGGCCACTTTCATCAAGCACCGGCTTGAAATGGGTGGCCTGCTGGATTTTACGAATGGGCTGCATCAAAGCGTCCCTCACCACCACTGCTATATCATGTCCCGAGTATCCATCAGTCATCCCCGCCAAAACCCGGAAATCATGCGGCGTACACTCACAGGGAGTCTCGCCAATGTTGATCTCAAACATGGTGGTCCTTGCATCCTCATCAGGTAATGGAATGTAAATTCTTCTTTCAAATCTCCGTCTAATAGCGGCATCTAGCTGCCATGGAATATTGGTGGCCCCAAGCACCAAAACACCGGTGGGATCGTTACCCACCCCGTTCATTTGAACCAACAATTCGGTCTTGATTCTTCTCGACGCTTCACTCTCTCCCTCGCCTCTGGGTCCACATAATGCATCCACTTCATCTATGAAAATAATCGAAGGTTTATTCTCTCTGGCCATGGTGAACAACTGTTTGACCAATCTTTCGGACTCACCCATCCATTTGGAAACCAAGTCAGACGACGACACCGAGAAAAACGTCGAATTGGCTTCGGTCGCCACGGCTTTGGCAAGGTAAGACTTACCGGTACCTGGAGGACCATATAACAAGATTCCCGAAGTTGGTTTCCTGCTCCCCTTGAAAAGCTGCGGGAACTTCACCGGCAATATAACCGCTTCCTTCAACGCTTCTTTAGCGCTTTCCAAACCGGCAATATCACTCCATTTGACATTGGGGGTCTCTGAGAGAATAGCACCTGCCAACGCACCCCTTAATTTCTTGGTGTCGGCGTCATCGTCGTCCCCACCGGTCTCGCCCGGTTTCTTGGCCTTGGTGGACCCACTGGTACTGGAATTCTCCCCGGAATTGGACTTCAGCTGCTTTTCTAAGTGGTCCTTTAATTGCTCTGCTCTGGTCAAGTACTCGGTGAATTTAGACTTGATTAACTCCTTGGATTTCGGGTTCTTTTCGTACTTGATTGCAAGCATAAGGTAGTCCAATCCGTTGTAGTATAGCTTATATGCCTCCTCGAACCGAGTGGCGGTATCGGCGTCGATGGCCTTTTGAACCAAATCGATCCCTTTAGATAAGAAATCTCCGGTTCCTGACATCCTAATTTGTGGCGGAAAAAGGCGGGGGACTGTTTTGAGTGTTCAAAATCACAATCACTGGACGAGCTGTTGGACGTGTGGTTCCTGGAACTTCAATGGCGGCGGTTTTGTGGCAAATACAAACCTCCCTAATTGTTGGTCACAGTTAAATCTGATCATTTGTCGCGACATTTTTAACATTTAACTATCATTCCCAAACGCCAAACAGAAGCGATTACGATAAAATACGATTCTGATGGACGCAAAAACCAGAGGGATGGTACATTAGGGGCTTCGGAACAGTTTTGGTCTTCACCGGAGTCAATTGGACCTCAAACGGCGGTTTTATCGCCGAAAGCGATGTATCGCAGCGCTTAATCAAGTCTCAAAGTCATTGCCCCAGGTACACTACCACCCTTACCCACTACGACACCACCCCGTACCTAATACGACCTAGATCATGTACCTAACACGACTTAGATCGTACCTAACACCATCCGCAATGTCTGGCGTTACGGTTGCGGGCATTGTCTAATCTCGTCGGACTTATTGCGGAATCGGGAATAGTTTTCGCAATAGGGTTTGTAAGCCGCTCGCAGCTTCCTTACGGCCTGAATTTGAAAAGGCCTTACTAATACTTGATTCTTTTCACATAGACGCTACAATGGGATCAAGTGCAGACGATAGCCACACAGACGATATGGCAGACTACGCGCTGTTTGAGCAGGTGTCGTTGAAGTCGCTTGGATCGTCTCAGATCTCGGCGTCCGGTTCCCGCCATGAGTCACAGCTATACAGACGGAAGTCCAATGTTTCAGAGCTTTCAAGGATAATATCTGGCATACGGGACGATTTCACCCAAGAAGTGCCAGAAAAGGGTCGAGAAGACTTCCCAGACGCTCTTATAGCCAAAGAGCTTGACAGAATCAGCCGCATGAGTACTAGACCAGATGAGGAAAATAGCATGCATGAGAATGAAACTTTAGATGCAGAAGAAGAGATAGAAGAAGTTGACCAGGACGGGAAGAAAGTCCCCCCTCCTGACAAAGGGTTTGCTTGGGTGATAGCCATTATCAGTATGTTGGCGGTGTTTGCTACTTGGGGATCCAATGCTGCTTTTGGAGTGTTTCTTGCATACTATATTGAACAAAATGTGTTCGAGGGGGCCACCCAGTACGATTATGCCATGATCGGGGGTATTGTTGTGTGTTTGGCACAGAGTTTGTGTCCGTTGGCCACGTTGATTTACCAAGTTGGTGGTATTACGTTCATCATATCTGCTGGTATAGTGCTACAAACATTGGGCTACATTTTAGCATCGTATGCCACTAAATTATGGCAATTATACCTTTGTCAGGGGTTCGTTGTGGGCCTTTCATTTTCGCTTGTGTTTGTGCCAGCCACGTTGGTGTTACCGTCGTGGTTCGATAAAAGAAGAGCTCTTGCTTTTGGTATAGCGGTGTCGGGAGCTGGTTTGGGGGGTATTGTTTTCTCCTTGAGTGTGCACAAAGTGTTTGAAATGACCGGTAACCAACACTGGGGGTTAAGAGTGGCCGCCTTGATTGCTTTGGTGTCTGCATTGCCCTGCTTTTTCTTGAGGTCTAGAACTGGTGAAATACCATTGAAGCAAAGATTGACCAAACAGTTTTTCATTGATAACGTTCGACTCATCTTCAACATCAAAGTCATCAAATCCACTCCTGTTCTCATTCTTACCTTGTGGTTCCTGTTGGCGGTGTTTGGGTACGTTATTGTGTTGTTCACGCTTTCACCATATTCGATCCTGGTGGGGTTGTCTGCAGCACAGGCATCTAACTTGACAGCTATTTTAAATGCAGGTCAGGTTGTTGGAAGACCCTTGACTGGTTTGATTGGTGATAAGGTGGGAAGAAGTAATTTTGCAGTCTGCTGTTGTCTCACAATTACGGTGCTTTTACTAGGTTTTTGGATCAATGCCAAATCATTTGCAGCATTAATTCCTTTTGCCGTCATGACGGGTTGTATCATGGGTGTGGGAAGCACATTAGCCGGGCCAATTTGTATGGAGATTGTTCCACCCAGCGACTTCCCTGCTGCTTGGTCGTGTATCAATGTACTGGTGGGTATGTTTTGTTTGGTGGCCGAGTTGATCGCTTTACATTTAAAACAACCCGGTGCTGCCAACCCGTACCTTCATACCCAGATATTCGCTGGGTGCATATTTTTTGGGTGTGGTATGATCATGTTGGTGCTTCGACTGTTTTTGGTGGGTATAACCATCGGAAAAAGATTACAGGCGACTCTAGAAAGACTTGAAGAATTGGCTCCAAACAGATCAAGATATTTGGTGGCAGAAGACTTGGAGAAGAAACAAGACAACCAAGAAGAGGTGGAGTTGTTACATCAAAGACAACAAAGATATGAGCTTTTACTAAGACCCAACATTCACTATTTTTTTGTAAGAATGTTTTATCCTATAAGAGTATAGTAGTTTTATAAGAGTAGTCAGTTTTGGAGTAGTCAGTTTTAGAGTAGCCAGTTCCCATTGGATAGCCAGTTCCATTAGATAATCAGTAATTCGTGTTGTATTAGCAATATAAAATGATGATTTTATTAGTAAAATAATAAGAGATATAATACACGATATAAATGTAGATATCTTAACGGTTAGATTTGGCAACTCTTTCTAATTCATCCTTCTTTTTGATAGCATAAGAAGTAGATGAACCCTTAGCGGCGTTGATTAATTCTTCAGCCAAACATTCAGCAATGGTCTTGATGTTTCTGAAAGCAGCTTCTCTACCACCAACGGTTATTAAAGAAATGGCTTGGTTGACTCTTCTCAATGGAGAAACATCAACAGCTTGTCTTCTAACAGTACCAGCAGATCCAATTCTGGTAGAGTCTTCTCTTGGACCAGAGTTGACAATGGCATCAACAACGACTTGTAATGGGTTTTGTTCGGTTAAAACGTGAATGATTTCCAAAGCTTGTTGAACGATTCTAACAGCCTTCAATTTTTTACCGTTGTTTCTACCGTTCATCATTAAGGAGTTGGTTAATCTTTCGATGATTGGACATTGGGCCTTTCTGAATCTCTTGGCGGCGTATCTACCGGCGGTGTGAGAGACAAAGACTGGTTGGGTGATTTGGATGTAGTCAACTAAAGAAACATCTTTGATTTCAACGTCTTCGAAAGACCATTTGTTGAATAATTTGACTTCAGCGGAGGCAGCTTGGACATCAGCTGGGATGGTAGTAGCCAATTCGACTAACTTGAATTCTTCTTGAACCACTGGGACTTCTTCAACTTCAGCCATATTGTTTAATAAAAAGTTTTGATGTTTTAAAAAAGTCTTAAATTCAAATGAGATATGAAAATTTTCAGAGTGAGTATTGAAAAAATAGACGTCGTGCGGGGGACAATTTGCGAGTCATGTGACACGCCATACATTGGCGCGAGAACAGTCATTGTTCAAGCCCTGGGATGTGGCACGTGACATATTAGGGCATAATCTCCAAGCCTCAGATCATCTACCCTTACAACAGATGACAAGGCACAGAACAAGAAAGGCACAGAATCAAATTATTAATTCCGTTTCCGTTCAAAGCAACACCACTTTTCTCTAGACCCCCTAACCAGTATTTTCAAAGTCTTAGTCCAAACTTAGTCCAATCTAAGGCCAAATCTTAAAAATGTCTCCAGCCCATCCATCGTGGCCTAAGAATTGGGTACAGTCCCAGGCAACGTGTCCTGTATATAACCCAAAACCTCCCTTACTCCCCGTGCAGGAGCAGTGCCGCAAAGTCATTTTTTTGTCACCAATAGCGCCTTTTTAGGCATAGCGCGGGCATTTAAAAAACCTCCAATTTCCAAACCGTCTAGTTTCCTTTGTTTTTACAGTAATGTCTGGAAAAGATAACTACGCTGCTCCTACCGGTGCTCCACCGGAATGGTCCAATTCCAAGACTCAAGAAAGCTACGCCCCTCCTTCAGGAGCTCCTCCAGGCGCTCTGTCGGACGATAGAGGAATGTTTAGTGGCCAGCAAGGTTACGGTCAACAAGGCTACGGACAACAAGGCTACGGACAACAAGGCTACGGCGGCGGCTACCAACAACAAGGATATGGTGGATATCCCCAGCAAGGAGGATACCAGCAACAACAAGGAGGATATTACCAGCAACAACAACCGATGTATGTTCAACAGCAAAGTTCGTCAGGGGGTAGTGGTGGATGTTTAGCCGCTTGTTTGGGTGCTCTTTGTATCTGTTGTACATTAGATGCGCTTTTCTAAGTGACGGTAAAGCTGATCTGTTGTATTACTATGTCATACGTTAGCTGGCTAAAAATGGAAAGTAAATTAGTTTCATTGTATTGTGTATACGAATATAGAGTGATTTTTTGTAGAGGTGTGAAGGAAGGAGGGTGTGTAGAAGAGGGGGTGGAGAAGAGGGAAAGGGTTGGAGCGGCTGGTTGGTGTGGTGAATGGCTGTATTGTTTGGTAAGACACGCTTTTGACCGGGTCAAAAAATATTTTGGCGGAAGTGGCAGATCTGGTGATCAAGGCCTGCGTGGCGTAATGGTTAGCGCATTTGACTTCTAATCAAAAGATTCCGGGTTCGAGTCCCGGCGTGGGTTTGTTTTTGGCTCTTTACTACGGACGGTGTAAGTTTTATATTACGGCCTCGCAGAACTGCAAAGAAAGTAAAGAGATAAAGAAAATGGGAAGTGAAAGAGATCAGAGAAAGTAATGAATGCAAATTTCAAGTAAACAAAGTAGGGAGTGAAAGAAAGAAAGTAAAGAAGTGAAAGAAAATAAAGGAAGTGAAAGAAAGCAGAGAAAGTAAAGAAAATGAAGTGATGAATGCAAATTTTAAAGTAAAGAAGTGAAAGAAAGGAAGTAAAGAAGTGAAAGAAAGAAAGTAAAGAAGTGAAAGAAAGAAAGTAAAGAAGTACGGAGTAAAGTAAGAAATGAAAAAGTGTGACATGAAAGAAAGCAGAGAAAGCAAAGAAGTACGGAGCAAAGTAAGAAATGAAAAAGTGTGACGTGAAAAGTGTGAATGCAAAATTTGCAGAAAAAATTCAAATGCAATACCGAGATAAAAATTCACTGTCCAGTCGAACAACACATATTTTGAGATTGCTTGTGCTGTATTGCACACAGGAAAGAGGCTGCTGTTATAATTGAGTAGATGCCCATACTCGAGTGCTGAGAATTGGCAGAACAGGCACGGCAGGTGGAAATGTTAGTGTTGTGCTGGAGAAAATAAAGCGTACGAACAAGTCAAGTTCTGGACTTAGTTTCGAGCCCGTTCTGGGTCTAATTTTGACCCTATTATTCTTTCCCTAGATGGTAATTGAACTTCATATAAATCTGGTCCAAATTGCTAAATATTCCTAAATGCTGCGTGCACTTGCATGGACCAACTCCACGTTACCCGGACAAGAAATGTATAGTTGAAACTATTTTAGGTCAAACTAATTCATCCTTAAACACCCATGGTTCCCATATCTTTTGATCAGGTCTTACAGGAAATAAAAGACTGCAACAGCATCGTTTTGCCTCGTGGCACAATCCTTGCAGATCGGTCTCATGATACTGAATTCAGAGAGGCGTTTCGACAGTTTATGCTACAGGAGCTACCAAGCATGGTAGACGCTGATCCCGAACTCGGCTGCTGCTGGTACAGAATCTACTTCACGTTGCCAATATTCAAAAAACCCGTCCCTTATGAAAGAAGAAAGTTGGATAAGTTTCCAGAAGGGACTGCATCTTATCTGTTCAAGAACACCTTGCCATTGGACGTTCTCTTGACAGGAGAAGTGGCAGACCACTGGATTCAAAGTACACTCGAAGAAATCAACACAGTTTTCAAAACTCCCCACTATCGAGACAAAATGTCGCCATTTGATGGACCCATTCGACGGTTTTGGCAGGTTCACGCCGAGCAAGACTCTGATGTTGTGCTCTACCAGAATAGTAACAGGGGGTACCAAATTAGCAGGGGACAGTGGTTTCAATATTTTATTGTGGCACCCTTTGAAGGACTTTTTTCTCCTACTGACTACATGGGAAATGTTCAAGATCGTGTTTGGGACGTCTACAGTGGATATATTGAGATTGGTATGAATGAAAAATACAGCTATCTTTTTGTACACGTAGTATGTGGCTGTTTGCATTATTTCGTAAAGAATGGGAAGTTGATGAGTCCTGAAGAGATGGGTGGTGAGTTGTGGGAGAAGTTCAGACCTCTTTTGCTCAAGGTTTATTGGAGCTTTTTGGTATCTAAAACAAGCGTGTGCATTCTAACCGATTTAGCAACGGCTATTTTACTCCAGTTGGATTTTGACGACCACCAATGGAGGGAGTTACCTAAAAACTACAAAACTGTTCCGATACGGTCCAAGGTATTCAACCAAGAGACCCCAGACTTGACCGTACAAGCTGCGTTTGCTGTAATTAATTATAAACAGAAAACCAGAACTGCAATGGATGTCAAGAAACAGGAGAAAGCCACGCAGATATTACAACAAATGTTTGTGATGGACGAAACGGCTTTAAAGAGATCTCCGAAATTGGATGCCAGAAAAGACCAAATAACCACATACCTGTTGAGAAAGGTAGAAGGGCCCACCAACTGGGACAATTACGGTTGTTTCTCCAGCAAGGTTTCACTCGACGGGTATACAAAACACGTAGCCGATTTCTGCAACTTGGACCAGTTCAAAATCTATAAAGGCAAAAAAGTACGCTTCTGTCGGGAGATATTTGAGGTGGACCTCTGCATTGAACAGGGGGAATTTTCAAAAATGTTTCCCACCATTCCAACGTTGCCGAATAAACCTTCACATAAACTAAGGCTTCGGATATCCCATTCTCATGCATGGGGAAATGAAATATTGTATGATCCCCAACGTTACAGTGTCTATTTGAGTTTTCTTATTCAGATGGCGTGCTTCGAAAAAATTCGTGAGTATAACAAGCACTTGCCCACGTCTGAAAGAATAAACATACCAGCAATACACAGTTTTGGGCAGTTGGCGTTGACGCAAAATCACCAGATAGTTTTACATGGTCTTTTCATACTTCAGGATTATGTCGGTCCTCCAATTGAGAGGATGACGAGTCAGGTAGTTGAAGATGGTATTAAGCAGTGCAGGGCATTGGCGAAGGCTGGTGTCCAGATCGGTGTCTGGACCATTGAAAACACTTTGCGTGTGAGGAATAAGAAGTTGGTTTGGGTTGATTTGCTTGACAGTCATTGTACGGGCTTTGGATTTACAAATGGGGACATCATAAAGGATCTTAGACGCTTGAAAACGTACGTGAGGCCCAAACCAGTGCTACAGAAACTGCTTCTGACGATAAAGCCCTTTAGTTTCTGAACGTCCAAAATGCAACATTCGGAATCCTGGAAAAGACATTTGGTGTGTGATCATTGGGTCTTTTGTGGTTGAATCTTGCACTTTGGATGCACACTTGAGCTAGCTAAGGGAATCAATATCCTGCTTAGATAGTATCCACTGATTTCATATTTGGTATTCGCACGCGTCGTAGGCACCATCTAATTCTTTTTGCACCCACAACTCAAAAATTCATCTGTCCACAAATATACGGTTGAATGCATCCCCTTGATGCAATGGAGGCCGACGGTAAGGCACTCCGTAGGTCGCTCCGTAATTCATTTCCTGGGTACACACCGTACTCAGCAAAAAGCGCCGCTAAAGTGTTTGCCAAAAAAGGCTCCATGCTGTCAATATTGTCAACCCCAGATTAATGGTTTCATTAGAAGACCCTGAAGTTGTTGAAGAGTCGCGTGTCATAATTAAAGCGAAGAGCGAAAAGTATATAATGAAAGCGTTTCACGAGTGATAAAGATCGGAAGATGGCCATTTCTTGGTTGTGGCAGTTTGTCATGTTTCCTACAAGGTTCCAAGCAGTTCCGGAAGTTGAAAGTGCCCCTGGAAATTCGGGCAAAACCTCTGACTTTGATTTTCGAGTTCTTATGTGTCCAAAGGAGTTGTGGGAAGCCGAGATGAGAGCAATGAGTGACAAGGTACAATCCGTCATTAAAGAAACGGATGGCGATGTGTTTAAAATAATTGATTTCATTGCCGATAAAAAAATGCCCACGACTGTCAATGATATAACAGACACCTCGGAGAAGTCTTTAGAGATATTCCTTAATGCTGATGTCGTTATGCCTTGTGTGAAATTCTTGAACTTCTTGGGAGCTAAGATATCTATTCAGAGAGGTACGATGCAGGGAGATGGGAAAACATATGCACCTGATTTACAAGTAGTTTCAGACCGTGAGGGAAGCCGTATTAATTTCGGGGAGGCGAAGCATTTGGGATTGGAGAAGTATCTTGTCGAGGGAAAACGCCAATTGAAGAATTCAGAGGATATGGAGCCAGGTGAAAGAAGGAAATTCCAAGGTATTTTATTCCAGTGTTGCAAATATTGTGCTTTAAAAAAGATCAGTGTTTTTATACTCTCCGACCTTGGCGTGTTTATGGAATTTCGGTTGAATTTGAAAGAAAGCGATGTCGAAGGCAACACGATTTCTTTCACATTGTGGGTGAGTAAATTGGGAGACCCCGGGTATAGCGCAAAGGGCCTAATTCTTAAGTCTTTTTTCAAGCAAGCGAACTTAACTGACGACGAGAAAGCAGAACAGGCACGGCAAGCCGATAGAGTAGATAGAATACTTCAAAAGCAAAACCCACAAGGGTCTAGAAATTGAAAGTCAGGTTGGTTTAAGTAAAAGTTGAATGTACCTAAAATATAAATAAAATTGAAATTGTATAAAAGTTTCATCAGGCACTTGGCTAATACTCAATACTGCTTAGTGCTGAAGCAAGTGAGGTGGAGGTGGCGAGGTATCAGGAGAAGAGTAGCCTCAGTCCGGTTTATCCGTAACGAAGAAGCATATGAATGAGAATCCAGGGTAGTTTCTACCAATTGAACTCTGAGGAGACCTACGGCATGAAGTTGGGGTTGAAAGTGGCCACATCAAAGACGACAAGATACAGTAGACACGACAGAGTCCCTACTAATGAGCTGCAAGTACGTCAAGATGTTGGTGCAGAAATGTGGACGAAACTTTCATGACTTAGCGAGAATAATCACTTTGGCCAATTTTTTATCTCCAAATTGTACAGAAGTGCCATATGATCCAGGCCATGCGGCAGGGGTTTCTTGGATCGATCTATCGGTACAAAGGGGTGGTTTCTTTTATTGTACAAAGGTGTGGTTTCTTTTATTTGGCTAGGACCAAAACTTTCTGTTTTTTTGCAACCATTTCTTTTCTCTTTCCTATTGCAGCCATTTCTTTTCTCTTTCCTATTTGCAACCATTTCTTTCCTATTTGCAGCCATTTATTTTTCTTGTTTCTTATCTTTTGCAACCATTCTGCCTATTCAACTTTGTTGGTCAGTCTTCTTCAACTTTCAGTCTTTTCGGCCTTCTCCTCGTTCTTCTTCGATGGTGCCTTCAATGGGGTCTCGATCAGAACGAAGAAATGCACGTGACTGAAAAGTTTTTCCACTATTGCAGAACTGGCCAAGGTAATCGTAACGCATACAGCATAAATTGCAGCAATTGGTTCCAGATTCATCTATTCCATTCTCTGTTTACCCGGGCAATGTCCAGGCACTTTGCAAAGGATTACAAGCTGATTCTCAGACAGAATCAAAGGGGTTCCCCGACAACACATGCATTTTCTGCTTCTGCAAGATCACCGAGTCAAGGGAAAGGAAATTGTACCCCAAAATCACATCACAAAGAAGCGTGAAACAACCACTTATCACAAAACACACGTACAACTGGCCATTCTGTGAAAACTTGCCGGTGAAAATCGGCCCTATACACCGTGCAAAAGTCTTGACGGTGTTGACCGTGCCCATAACCTTGGTCAAAGATTCTCTTTTCACTACAGACGTGATGAGAATCTGTCGGGGCACCACGTCCATGGCAGTGGTAGCGAAGTACACCACCAAGAGGGCCGCCGATACCGTGAAATTGGAGGAGAAGGCGATGCCCATGAAAAACACCGACGACGGAGCTTGTGTCATCAATATTGCTTTCACGGGCCCAAAAAACTTGGCAAGCACGGCAGACGGAATGGTGGTGACTGTGTCCACAAGGCTGGTGCAGAAGAACAAGGAACCTAGTATCGTGGCCGAAACGTTGTAGGAGTTTTTGAAGTAGTACACGATCCAGGAGGCGGGCATGAACCCGTACCCCAAGGAGTCCAAGAAGAACACCACCAATAGCTTGGATGCGACGGAAACGGTGGACCCGGCGGCACTGGAGACGGATTCTCTGGTTTCTTCTCTGATTTCTTCTCCTTGCACGAGCGTTTCTGTTTCTTGTGTTTCTGTTCCTTGAAGCGGCGTTGTTTCCAGCGCTCCCAGCGCTTCCACTGCCCGTGTCTTGCCCAACTCACAGGCGCCGCTCAAGCTCACCATGATAAAGAACTTCACCACCGCCACCATCGAATAGAGCACAAACACCGCCCGGTAGCAGCTGACCAAGTCCCACGAAAGCGTGAGGTAAAGATAATCCACAATCACCCCGCTCACAAGCGACCCAAGAGCAGTACCGACGGCAGAAAACATCAGATGGAACGCAAACACCTCTGGCCGGTGGCTATGGGGCGTCAAGTGCGCAAGCGACGCCTCTTCAATGGTTTTGAACGGCCCCGTCTCGTCCCCCGAAGGAGATATCACTCCAAAAATAGCCGCCAATAAAAGCACCAAAAAACTCGATTGTGTACAGAAAACAACACCAGCCCCAAACATCATCACTGTGCCCACCGCAAGCACGAGCCGTCTTCCCATTCTATCGGCATTCCATGCCAAAAAATACGATATAAGCACATCCCCTACCAAAGTGAGGGTCATAAAAACGCCAATTTTCGACTCGGGAATGTCCACTTGCTGCAAAAAAAGCACCAACACCTGGTTGGTGACCCCGAAGCTGAACATCCGGAGAAACACAGACGCCCATAGGAGCCATATATCCAGATTGGCGTGGGTTAAGGTGGTGTAGATGTGCATATCTGTTTAGTGCGAAACTTTTTTTCAATCATCTCTATATCATCACAACACCTACAAAAAGCCCGATGATGAGTAACGGGCACGACATGGGCGGGCACCACAACTCGCTCCACAATCTTGCCCATATAGCCAACATGTCGCACGAGTTGCAGACGTTGAAACAGCTTGACAGTGAAGAAACCGGCGGAAACGACAAAGGCGCCGTAGTAAGCACAAAGTCCGGTAAACCCAAGAAAATGGCCTGTGTGGAGTGCCGGCAGCAGAAATCCAAGTGTGATGCTCACGAGAGGTACCCCGATGCGTGCACACGATGCTCCAAAAAGCACCTTAAATGTGATCTCAAGTCGGACTATAAAAGGACGTATAAACGGGCCAGGATAGCCCAGATAGAGCGGGAGTTCTCGGAGTTGAAGAAGACCTTGACGGCGTCACAGGCATCGGAGTTGTTGAGCAAGATCCCCACGTTGTCGCATGTTTCGGAACTTGGGCCGGTGTCCGACAATGCTGCAGAAGATGAGGTTCCTAGCAAGATATCCCATAATTCCAGTGAAACCAACCCGTCGTCTATTCCAAACACCCCGTCTATCAACCGGAACAACGACCTTTTCACCAAGGGAATCGAGACGCTGGAAAACGAAAAGGTCCAGATTCCAGATTATATCTTGTTCAGTGAGGAAAAGACATTGGATTCTATCACAATCCAGCCCGAGACCATCAGAGACTTGTACCTCGAGTTTGTGGAGCATTACCATCCCATTCTCCCGGTGGTGGATGTGATGAAGGGGCCGGAAAAGTTGTACAAGTTGTGTCCGGCGTTGTTTTGGGTGATTATGTTTGTTTCGCTTCGACGAATGCCAGACGACGCCAGCAGGGGTCTTTTGCTCCAGTTGTCGCCCATAATCAAGGACGTGCTAGCAGAGATCACAATCTCGCCTATAACGAGGTACAATCCCACAGAAGAGGACGAACCGATCTTGAACGCTTGTTCTGTGTACTCGGTGCAGGCGTTTTTGATCTACACCTACTGGCCGCCAATCACCTCTTCTTTGAGTGCTGACACGTCCTGGAACACCATTGGGTTGGCGCTTTTCCATGCCATTAGAATCGGCTTGAATTCGCCCATGTCTTCTACGACAAATGCCACCAAGACGCCGCAGCAGTTGTCCATGTCCCATGAATACAGCAAGACGTGGATTGTGTGCAATATCGTGTCACAAACCATTGCCACGGCGTTCGGGTTTCCGGCATTTGTGCAGTTTGACTCGTCCATCTGGTCTTCTTTGAGAAGCGACAGTCCCATGAAGATTTCCAAGTCCATACGGTTCATGTTGCAAATAGCCCTGTTCAACGACCAAGCGGCAAAAACCCTAAACTCCAACCCCTTGGATCCATACGGGCTAATTGACCCTACAGAGAGATTGCCGCTATTGAAGATTTTGTTGCGGCAATTGGATGAACTAGAGCTCAAATTGGTGGATGAGCTCCCCAGCAACGACAATTACCGGAAATTCCAGCTCTTACAGGCCCGAGTCCACTTGCTCACGTACTATTTCATGGACTCGTCCAGAATAGCATTATTTGAGCTCCAAAAGGGCCTTGTTCGGCTATACAATGCAGCCATTTCCCTCGTCAATTTCGCCCATCTTTGCACAGCTCGAGACAAGAACTTCATCAAGTACCTCCCCGGAGTGTATGTGCTCAGTTTGTGGCAATCGTCGTGTATAATAGCGAAATTGACCCATTCAAAGCTCAAAAACTACATCGACGTGGGATCCGGCAAACAATCGTACCAGGCCGCCATTACGTTGGCTGCAAAAGCGTCCATTTTGAAACACGACATGGCCCACAGATCCAGTGGGATCATGAGAAACATGTGGCAGGTGCTACGGTCGTTGGACGAGAAGAAACTCAGCACTTTGTCCATCGAAGTCCGAAGCCGAATGTCTGCGTCTGTGTTCTTTGATTGTCTTTACGTGTTGCGAGATCAGGTGGGAATGTTGAAGCTCAACAGCCGAAGCGACCACCCTGAAAGTGGGGAAGGCGATGCCAACGAAGAAGGCGGTTCCAACGAGGACGAAGAAGAGGAGTACGGGTACCAGGACAACGAGGTGGTGGAGTCTGAAGATGAAGAAAAAGGTGCCAGCACCGGGGCCGGAGTCAGCCAGAAATCCACTCCTGGAAGTAACGCATCCAGCCGAACCAAAAAAATCCGGTCGTTGTCCAACACGGTGAACGCGGAGTCCAAGGCCCGGAGGATCATGCGGACCATCCCGTTAGACCCCCAGCCCATCTCCGCCACCAACAAAAGAAGCAATATTTTCAAGGTCATCGACAACTCCAACGAATCGTCGCCGCGGCTCAAATCCGAGCCCAGCCAAGATGGTGCTCCACATCCTCGTCCATACGTGCGAGGAGTGCATGCGAACCCCCGAGAACAGTTACAAAGAGAAGAGTTTCGGTCGCAGACCAATTCTCCTCCGCCATTGCTTCCAAATCTCTCCAATCGAATGGCTATCACTGGAAACACCATCAACCGGTCCAATTCTTCTCAACGGGTCAACCAGCTCGACCAAAGGTCGCCCGTTCCCTTCTCCCCGAGCCCTCATGGGTACCAGACGCCGTCGCAGTTTCTAGGAGTTGAAGCACCGATGCAGCAGTTTCCGCCGCAGGTGCAGCAATTTGCCCAGTTTTCGCAGCCATCGGGACCCGTACACCAGCGGCAGTTCCAGCAGCCCACGAGAGGCCCCAAACCGACGGAAAACCACAAGAGGGCCGACGACTTCTCTCTTGACCAGATGGTGCTCAACGATTCGCCTTTACAGGGTGGTTTGGAGAACCTTGAGGGCGACAATATGGATCTCACGAGCGATTTGCTCTGGAAGGACGTGGACAGCGTGATGAACGAGTTTGGGTTCCACACCCACTGAGCAAGTGGGTCTGTTAGCTGTTAAGTCTTTGAGTAGCCCATTAAGTTGGTGTATGTAGTATTTAAGTAGATCTATAAAACGGTTCCCACACGACCGCGGTGCCCTCACGATGCGCACCACAAACCAAAAAATTTTCTCTTTTTCAGTCCATCTACCTATTCAACATGTCCTACGATGATATAGATAACGCCACGCCAGACATCGTCATTGGCGGCGATTTGGGTGGCGACGAGTTCGACGTGCAATACGAGCACGAAATCGAAAGTGATAACGAAGAAATGGAGCCACAGGAGCAAAAACCCAAGGCCGCCAAATCTGTGTCATTTGCCGGCCTTGACGAAGAGTTTGACGAAGAGCAGGCCAAAAGAGAGTTCGAAGAAGGTGGCGGGTTGCCGGAGCAGCCAGACGACCCCGATTTCGCTAGCATGACTCCATTATCGGCAGACATTATCAACAGACAAGCCACGATTAATATCGGTACTATTGGCCATGTGGCCCACGGGAAGTCCACGGTTGTCAGGGCCATTTCAGGGGTGCAGACAGTGCGGTTCAAGGACGAGTTGGAGAGAAATATCACCATTAAATTGGGATACGCCAACGCTAAGATTTACAAATGTGACAATGAGAAGTGTCCGGCGCCAGACTGCTACAAGTCGTTCAAAAGTGACAAGGAGATCAGACCCAAGTGCTTGAGACCCGGATGTACGGGGGTGTACTCGTTGGTGAGACATGTGTCGTTTGTGGATTGTCCAGGTCACGATATTTTGATGAGCACCATGTTATCGGGAGCAGCCGTTATGGATGCTGCGTTATTATTAATTGCTGGGAATGAGAGCTGTCCACAACCACAAACATCAGAGCACTTGGCGGCCATAGAAATCATGAAGTTGAAGCACGTGATCATCTTACAGAATAAGGTAGATTTAATGAGAGAAGAGACGGCATTAGAGCATGAAAAGTCCATTTTGCAGTTTATCAAAGGAACCATTGCTGACGGGGCCCCAATCGTGCCAATTTCGGCTCAGTTGAAGTACAATATTGACGCCGTCAACCAATTCATAGTCAACTATATTCCGGTGCCAAAGAGAGACTTTATGGCGTCTCCCAGATTAATTGTTATCAGATCATTTGATGTTAATAAACCGGGTGCTGAGATCGATGATTTGACCGGAGGGGTTGCTGGAGGATCTATTTTGAACGGTGTGTTTAAGATTGGAGATGAGATTGAAATCAGACCCGGAATTGTTACTAAGGACGATAACAGCAAGATTCAATGTAAGCCTATCTTTTCCAAGATTGTTTCGTTGTTTGCTGAAAATAACGATTTGAAGTTTGCGGTTCCTGGTGGATTGATTGGTGTGGGTACCAAGGTTGATCCTACGTTGTGTAGGGCTGATAGGTTGGTGGGACAAGTGGTGGGTTCTAAAGGTGATTTACCATCGGTGTACACTGACATAGAAATCAATTATTTCCTTTTAAGAAGATTATTGGGGGTGAAGACCGAGAGTCAGAAGGGGGCCAAGGTTCGGAAGTTGGAAGCGGGTGAAGTGTTGATGGTTAACATTGGATCTACTGCCACTGGTGCTAGAGTGGTTGCTGTGAAGGCTGATATGGCCAGGTTACAGTTGACGTCTCCTGCATGTACCGAAGTGAATGAGAAGATTGCGTTGTCCAGAAGAATTGAGAAGCATTGGAGATTGATTGGATGGGCCAGTATCAAGAAGGGTACTGCGTTGGAGCCAATTGCTTGAGGGGGAGGTCAGTAGACTAAAATATTAGTCAAGCTTGGCAGTAGTAGTTAGCTAGGTACAATCTTGTATACCATAGTATTTAAAAGGTACAGTATTTAAAGGTACAGTCTTCAAATAGGCTTAATAGGCTTATAGGCTTTAAATTGGTACAATGGTTTTAACAGTATTCAAAAGAATAGTGATCAAAAGGGTAAAACCGTATTTAAAGGTACAGCATTTAAATAGGTCCAATAGCATTTAAAGGTACAGCAGTATTCAAAGGTACATTATTTAAGGTAGGTACAACATTTAAATAGCTTTAATAGTATTCAAAAGGTACAATATTCAAATAGGTTTAATAGTATTTAAAGGTACAGTATTTAAAAGGTTTAATAGTACTTAAAGGTAAATAGTATTTAAAACGTTTAATAGCATTCAAAGGTACAGTATTCAAAGGTTTAACAGTATTTAAAGATACAATAGTAAATAGTATTAAAGAGCACAAAAAGACCCACTAAACACAAAACACAAAACAGTCTAGAAGGTAACAGTAGAAGGTCGAAGTCACTCTAACCCCCCTTGTACGACCGAAACACCTCCAGCTCAAGAAACTTCGGAAACGAGTCAATGTCCATCAAGCTGAACAAACTGTTCACCAATTCCGTCGCCACAGGCATGAACCCCACCAACGAGTTGTACGCCTCTTTAAACTCCCGTTCGCGAGGAGAACACGGCGACAAGCCCGGCCTCAGCGAACTGAATACCGAATCACAGTCGTCAGGATCCAAAACCTGTGCACCTACGACATTTGGCATTCTGGCTGCAAAAGGAGCAGAATTCGAGGTTCGAGGAGAAGACGTCGACTCCGAGGTCTCGTCCGTGCACATGGTGACGCAATGGGAGCCTGAATGGGCCTTTGAGGCCACGGCATTATCACTATTCTCCTCATTGTAGTAAATGGAAGAATGGGAGTATTCAACAGTACCATAAGTCAAGGCTGATTTTAGAGTATAAGACCAGTCGTGGGCCGAGCCCAAGTCCTTCTCCTGGGACACCATCATGGAAATAAACCGGGACCGCAAATGGTAGTCGATGTTAAGCACGAACGACGCTTGGGGTGACAAATAAGTGAAATAAATGTGGTAGATCAAAAACAAGCAGTCGTTGGCAAGCTTCAACACCTGGCCCTTGTAGAGGTTTGCAGTGCCGTCAAACTTCAGGTCGATATAGTTGAGGAGCTTGGAAAGCAAGTTGACTTTCTTGAGAAACAACTGGAGCTGGTCATATGCGTCCATATTCTCCAAACAGTACTCTTTTGTCAAATGGAGCTTGAACAAGTACCGCAAACCGGGGTCTGCCATGACCTGCTTCAACGTCAAGCCGTCAAACACAGACGCCCTGTCCACGGTGTTGACTTTGGCGGGGAAGAGCTTGTTATCGGACGCTTTCATGTACCAGAAAAGCTTTTTTTTAGCACCATCGGAGATTTTGTAGAACGACTCGAAACTGGCATCGAACCCGGGCTTGCTGGACGAAATGGGCACCAAGTACCCCAACGTAATGAAGATATTCCCCACTTCGTTGGCCACCCGCTTGGAAAGAATGTCGGTAGAGTCCATCAACCACTGGACAATGGATTTTCCCGAAACACAATAATCAAACACCACCGTCTCTTTTCCTATGGCAAACTGCTTGTTTCTGAACACCCTTACACCCGTGTCCACGAAGTACTGCACATGGGCGTCGGACTCGGGGTTGGTGAAGTACTTGTGGTGCAAAGGGCTGGTGTGCAACTTCTCTTTATCAAGACCGAAAATCATCGACGAGCCGGGTAACGCATTCCCGGGCCCCACTTCGGCCAACATCACCAAATCCATCATGATCTTGAACGTGTCGGGCTTGTTTTCGCTGGACCACACGTTGGGGTACTTTCCGAACATCTTGCAGAATAAGATCTGGATGAGGTAATTGGAATAAACCACCTTATCATTGAGGTAGTTGCGGTCGAAACAGAACACACTGGTGGAGTTCAAGGGCCCCATGAGCAACTCGGGAGGGGTGCTGAACCGAAGTCCATGCTTGCAGATGAACCGGTTGACGATAGACACTCCTTTTGGCGTTGGCTGCAAAATAAAATTTGGTTTGACTCGAGACGCGGTTCGGTCCCCCGGACAATGGACCAATTTGGCGTCAAAGAACTTCATCACCGACGTGACGCCCACCAGACGGCTGATCTTGTAGTTGATGTTCAAGGTGTTGGCGGAAGTGTCGACATTGAGGTCCAAGTTGGTCAAAATGTGCAACGCTTTATCCACTGTGAACAGGAACGGATAAGTTTTGGTCAAGGAAAGCTTTTTGTTTGCACCGGTGTCTTTAAGATCCAACTGCAAGATCATCAAGGAGAATATGTCTTTGAGTTCTTCCTCGTATATCTTGCCGGAGGAGGACTTGTCGAAATTCTTGGTCACTTTCTGGCACAAGATTTTGGTGTCGGAGATAGGATTTGGGTCGGGGGCCAAGGAGACCCCAAGCCCTGGGGCGAAGGTGTCAAGCTGTATCATAAGCACGGAGAAGATGGAAGATCTTTTAGAAAGACCTGAGAAGACTGTGAAGATCTTTAAGTAGAAAGACCTGAGAAATACCCTTAAACAAACTCGTACACAGAAGCACGATCCAACAGCAAGGAGTAGGGAAATGTGGTAGTTCTGTAAATCTGCTGATCGACCCTTTTATAGACTTTTTTCACTTTTTACCACCTATGCATAATCTGAAACACAGTCGTGCACCGCACACTTTATACCCTTACACATCTGGTGTTGCCCCTTAACCCACCCGTTATTGATATTTAGAGCAGACAGCCCCGCCAAAGTTCTTATGTTGTACGTATTGTAGGTAATGCGCACGTAACATGTACGTAACATGTACGATAGGATGTGTTTGGCGAGGACAAAAAAGTGACAAAAAAAAGGAACAAAAAATATTTTTTAGCCTATTGTGTTGATGTTTTGGGAAGGGGTAGAACATGAAACTTCAGGCGGAGAAGGGGCATGTTGCCATTGGGTAGTTTGTGAGCGTCACAAGACAATAAAAACGATAAATACAGGTACCCAAAACCGACTGGCTTGAAATGTCGTTGTGTAGGAAGTTTTGTCTATTGATCTGTTGTAATAAGCAGTTTAGGTTGTGTAAAGCAAAAGGAGCTGGTGTACGGAGGTTATAATATGTGGGTGTATGGGTTAAAACCACAGACACGTCAGGTTGGGTGTACGGGTGAAAGCCATATAACCACAAATAGACTGTACGGGTGTATAGGTTAAATCCACAAATCCAGAACCTGGTGTATGGGTCTAACTGCAACTGCCTCAAATAGACTGTATGGGTGTAGAGGTTAAAGCCACAAATCCAGAACCTGGTGTATGGGTCAAGCTTATGATTGCCACAAACACAACGTATGGGTGTATAGGTCAAAATCACAGACACGTATAGATGGAAATAAACCCCAGATTGTATAATACAATTAAAAAAGCCAACGATGAGTTTTGATTAGAAGCCTAGAATGTGCACAAAGAGTGCGGTTCTGGTGACATAAAATGATCGTGGTTCGAAGACTTGGAGGTACAACTGGTATTCTGTGTGCTACTATTCCTGACGGATCCAGAAAGTTTGCTTCTAGCGAAAAGTTGCACCGGAAACATGATGCTGCCAAATGGCTTGTAGTTTTCCCCACTCTACCTATCTCCCTATGCTTGATAATCCTTACTTGAACACCTCGGCACAGGACCAATTTGATCAACCTTAGGTCAGTGCTATGCGATATGCATGTCATGGTGTTTATTCCGGTGCTCGTACTCACAGCTCAGTAAGTGCTCATGACAAGGCACACAGCTCTGAGCCAACTATTGTCGTTATCCTCAACACAGATGGGGTATATTTCGGTTCTATCCAGTAACTTGAAACAATGCAACAAAAAGTTGGGCGAAACTGGAGTCAAAACGCTTTGCTTTGGGTGCAAAAAAAGTACTTTGGAGGTGATGAACTGAAAGTTACTATTTGGAGAATCAGCGGGAAGTCAAGCCTCTCACAATAAAAGACAAACACATGATAAGATAAGACAATTCAGCCGACAAACACAAGATAAGACAATAAGCCGACAAACACAAGATAAGACAATAAAGCCGACAAACACAAGATAAGACAATAAAAGACAAACACAAGATAAGATAAGACACACAAGAGACAATAAAGCCACAAACACAAGCAAGACAGTAACACGGCTACGCTAGAGCCTGGTCAACTGCTTGAACACGTGTCCGTCCTTGAGTAGTCTATTCAACTCGTTCAACGACACGTCCAACTGCAACATTTTTGTGTCTTCTATAGTCAAATACTTATTAGCACTGACGCTGTGGATACCTCCATCTATGGCATTCGGCACCCACTCTATCAACAATCCCAGCTTGTATAGCGACATCCAACAGGTTTTGAGCACATTGGCATCCCATATCTTGTAGTTGACCTTTAAGTTGGTGAGAATGCCGTGATTGGCCACCGACGATGATTTCACCACCGACTTGTCGATGTTGAACTGTTTCATCATATCCATATACTCTCTGTAGGCTATACTGAAGTTGACTGAGTGTAGACTGCTCTTGGCCACGAACCGGGCACAGGAAATCACCAATAGTAGCTCCAAAGTGGACAAGGACGTGATTATACCCTCAACGGGGTTGTGCATTTGGTTCTGGGGGTAGACGCTGAAAAGGGCGTCTTTTGGAAACGGCATTTGCCCGTCGATCTTGGACACCGGCAAGAACATCGAGTTGTTGAAGCTTTTGAAGTTCCGAGCCGTGTGGAAGTTGTGGAGAAGGGCTTTTTTGAAATCGGTGGTGGACATCAAAAGATCGTCAAAGTATTGGTTCCACAACTCCCCGTACTGCTTGTTGTCCAACAGGGCAATGGCCAGGTCCAGGAGCTTCAAGTTGTTCAAACAGCTCCCGCTAAACTGGTCAAATTTGCTGAACTTGTTCAAGATAATCAACCGTTGACTGAATCTTGATCGGACCCGTTTTTCAAGAAGTTCTCTGGTGGTGAACTTGGTGGAGGTGCCCACAATGCAAATGGGGCTTTTTCCCGTTTGCGTCAACTCAAAGAGGTTGTACAACAAGACCTGTTTGTTTCCGTTGGTAAAAGCCTCCAAATTGTCGATAATAAAGATAATGGGCATGTTGGACTTGTCGGTGATTTCGGGACTGTCGAGGAAGTTGAGGATATTGTTGAAGGTGGTGGTGATCTGGACGGATTCCAAGGTGCCTTCAATGCCCCGGGCCTTGAATATCTTGGTGAATTGGGACGCTATTTCTCGAATGGCAGAATACTCATCGGAATGGATAAACGAGTTTAGTCTGATGGTGACAAATCCGTCGGGGTACTTGGCCGCTAGGTCTGCAAGACACTTGTCGATCAAGGAGGTCTTGCCGCTGCCTCTGGGGCCAATTAGAACGGTGGAGTTGCCCTCGTGGTCGTGAATGGTGCTTTCCATGACAGAATAGAGCTCGCGGAACTGGTCTTCGGAGGAGACGTTGGGGTTGCGGAGGAGCTGGGCCTTGATGGCCTTTTTGACGGCGGCGATGTCGTGGGGGGGGACGGCAATGGCGTACTTGTTTTTTTCCTTTTGTTCTTCTTCTTTTTGATGTTGTTTCTGTTCTTGTTCTTGGTCATCGTCTTGGACCCGGAAGTTCTTTAAAAAGTTCAAACTGGCCAATTTTTTCTTCTGGGCCTTGGCCACACGGACGCTGTGGGACATCTTCTTGTACGAGCGGAAGAAGGCGTCGTTGTTGACCTCGTCTCGGGTCAATTCCTTGACGGGGCCAAAATCATCAGACATGTTGAACGCGAAAATTGAGGAGAGCAAGTTGAGTTGAACAGAGTAGTACAAACAAAGTACAAACAAAGTACAGAGAAGAGTACAAACAAAGTACAGAGAGAGAAAGTACAAACACAAACACCACAAACACGTATCACGTCAGAAACCACACGTCAGAACGTTATCACCTTCATCACGTCCTAAAACAAACTCAAAACTAATAAAGCTAATCCAAAAATGTTGCCCGATTCAGCCATCAAGCTCTTGAACAGCACCCGCTTCCTCCACCTCGCCACCAGCCACAACGACTTCCCCCACGTGTCCTTGATGAACTACACCTACTACCAGGAAGCCGACAAAGACTACATCATCATCACCACCCCCAAAAACACCACCAAATACCACAACATCAGCCACAACAACAGGGTGTCGATGTTGGTGCACGACTGGATCAGCAGCAAGCCGGAGGAAGACGCCACGCCTCGGCGGAACTCGTTGTTGGAGTTGATCACCAATTTGAACCGGTCGGAAATCAGCAGTGTTTCCATCATGTTGACGGGAGAAGCAGAGGTTATTGACAAGGCCCACAGCAAGCACGGGTTTTTCAAGTCGTTGCATCTCAACAACGAGACGATTGAGCCCCAGCAGTTGGACACATATGTGAAAGACGACGGAATTGAGCTTCTTTTGATTACGGTGACCAATTGCAAGATCACTGATACGGAGAACAATGTGGAGGAGTACTAAGCCAGCGGAGCGAAGCGGCGGTGCTGTAGGTGTGGTGCTGGTTAGGCGCACGGGCGACGAAGAGAGGGAGGTACGGAAGAGAGGGAGGGAGAGAACAGAAAAGAAGAGAGGGAGGGAGAGAGAAGAAGAGACGAGACTACACACCACACACTGCTAGAACAGACCACCACAGAAACTTCAAAACACCTAATAAACACCTAATCAAATAAGCAATAAACACCCCCAGCGGCACCGTTTACGATGCGTTGATCGTAAACGTAACCTGTAAACGGAATATATCACGATAAACCGTGACCCCTCTTACCCGGAACACGTATAAGCCTTTTTTTCTCTCTTGACACATTCCCATTATCAGGAAACGCACCGCTGTTAAACGGGGAAGTTTATATAAGAACCCATACCCATCTTTTTTTTAATTGCTTATGGTACTTATGGCAATATGAGCGTTCACCACAATCGAGACGTCAAGCCCACCTTGCCGGCGTTGAACTACGCCGTCTACAACGCGCCACACGCCATCCCCCAACATATAACAAATCCAAATCCAAATGGCCAACCTGGCGTCATGGTAAGCCCTGCTGGCACCACCGCCGCCCAGATGCTCCACTACACGGTTCCCAACTTCCAAATGGCCAGTTCTGCCGCCCCCGACCCCCACGGCCCCAACACCTTGCCGCCACTCCAGTTTTACACCACCAGAAGCTATACTCTAGACAGTCCCATGCAGCAACCGCCCTACGGCGCACGTGCCGGGATGTTGGGGCCCCAGCCTCCCCGGCCCAGTGTCAGCGACAGTGTCAGCAGCAACAGTGCATCCAGCACGCCTGCGCCCGGTAGAGCGTCGTTTTCGAGGCTGGAGGCTTTGCAGCCCCAAACGTCGCCGTCGCCGCCAGGACACCAGGAAAAGAGCCAGAGCATCGACTACTCGTCCATTGTCAACTACACGATATCGCCGTCGCTAAAACGCAAAAGAAGATCGGGAAATAGCGCCAGTAGTGACGAAGTGTTGCCCCGATTGCCTTGCGACGTTTGCGGCAAAGTGTTCAACAAGCCGTACAATCTCAAGTCCCACATGAAGTCCCACTCCACCGAGAAGCCGTATAAGTGCTCGGTGTGCAGCAAGGAGTTTGCCCGGAGCCACGATAAGAAGAGACACGAGCTGCTCCATAAAGGGGAGAAGAACTTCAAATGTGAAGGGTTTCTCAAGGACGGAACTCGGTGGGGGTGTCTGAAGAAGTTTGCCCGGAGTGATGCCTTGTCGAGACACTTTCGGACGGAAACGGGGTGGTTGTGTATTAAGCCGTTGATGGACGAGGCCAAGCTGGGAGAGTCTGTGATTCACGACATAGTGAAGCCGTGAGAAGGTCTTAAAAGGAGAAGGCCTTGAGGGAAGGCTTGAGAAGATGCCACAGACTGTTTGTGGGTGTACTATAGTTTTGGGAACGAGTCTGGTAGGATATACGCCGATATATGATTATACGTTTGAGTTAGAGAACGAGCCTCTGCAGCCACACCTCTCTTAACGGGAACTGGTGTTTGGTCGTACAGCCTCTGCCTCTGCCTCTGCCTCTGCCACCGTCCCTGAAAAGTGGCACGGACAGGCCTTGGCAACGTCAGGGTACGGCAGCCACGGCCCGTGTAACTCCGCCAGTCTAAGCGCTTGAGGCATATTAGCCAAGAACCCAAGCCTCCATTTAGACGTATCATGGTTGCTCGAAGTTAAAATGGGCCGTCGTCCGTATGTAGTATCCGACCTGAATATCGGAATGAGGCACCGGTGGCTTGAGCGTTTGCCGCCTTTTGCTATTGGGATATTCCGTAATAATATTCGCCTACTGGCGTCTGTCGTAGCGGGACGAAGACGGATTCTACACTTTTTGCATGAATTTCCCGACGATGCAGATAAGCCTGTCGAATCGGGATGTGGCATTTGGCTGGCAGGAGGGCGGGACAGAGAAGGACAGGAAGGACAGAGGAGGACGGGAAGGACAGAGGAGGATGGGTTAGGGAGGTAGGGACTGGACTGGACAAACGTACGAATTATAAACTTGTATATTCAATTAGCCAGAAATGGACAAGGACAGCTCACATTTAAAGATTCGATTTCTGACCGCCGGAAGCCAAGGTGGCTCGCAGATCGGCATGTTCACCGCCCCTTTGATGCTCCAAGGCTTGAATCTGGAGAAGTGGGGCTTAATTGGATTTCTATAGTTTACGGTGAAGGCTATGACATATTTGAGTGAAACAGGGCAATAGAATTTGCTCAGACGGCCGTAGGCACCGTCGAGGCACTGTCGAGGCACCGTCGAGGCACCGTTGCGGCACACGTCGCTGACACGCTGTTGTCACAAGCACGTCGCTCATGAGCACAGCCCATTGGCCAAGTACGTCAATAAAGCACTAAAAAGACTAGCTGCAAATCGTAGACAGAATCCCCACTTCAGCGGTCAAGGGCCATACCCGAACGTTAGGCAGATCCCATCAAACTACAGGTTACGAGTACAAGGCAAGGCCAGCAACGCCATACTTCGGCGGTGTTATGGAGGCTTTGATTGAAATCCCGGTAGCACAGGTGCCACGTTATTATTACCTTGTTCAGTAACCAATGACCTGTCTAATATAGCTTATTTTTAAGGTTACCACTGAAATTAACTCGAAACCATAACAAAACAAAGCCATTAGAGTTAGACGATAGTGTAACATGAACTGAACTGTCCGATAAGTCCACCAAAGCCGTATTATTTTTGATGGTGGTTATGCACAGAAGTCCTGTTAGGGGGGATTACGCGGAAGCGGAGCCTCTTAGGCTAGGGCCAGATTCAAATCGTACCAAAGGCGTATCTTAGGGAATTTGTGTCAACTCTAACTTTATTTGTACTTGCACGAGCCTTTGAGTTTGTTGCAAGCGTTTGAGTTTGCTGCAGGCCCTTGAGTTTGTTGCAGGCCCTTTTGAGTTTGCTATCTAGCAATTGGTAATCGGCGAGCATGTTGTGCATGATGCAGCACCTGGGAAAACCGGCTTTAATGCTTACATAAGCGGATATAACATCCAGTGGCCGGGTTAGGGGGTCCGAACGTATACAAACCGTACAGGTACGGGGTAGGCCACGGGTCACCCAAAAGTCACGTGAGGTCACGTGCCAGATATCTCTGGTGTACGGGTCTGGGGGTCTGGAGTTAAGCCTGGTCTTCGCAACCCCACAAAAACTCAATCCAAAACTCAATCACCAAAAACTCAAATATGACTACCTTTGCCCACGAACAGGCACTACCTGTGCTTCCGGTGCCGGAGCTCTCGGCCACCGTCCACCAGCTCTTGATCGCCATCAAGCCGTTGGTGTCCACCGACGAGTACAACGAGCTCCTCAACGAATCGGCGGACTTGCTCAGCAACCCCCTTGTGAACTTGATCCAAAAACACTTGGTCCACGCTGGCCACAAAGAGCTGTACTTGCGATGCATCAACGATGAGACCAACCCCGGCATCTACGGCGAGTTGCGGGGCGACATCCTTCCCCGGAACCCGTACCTTGTGCTCCAAGAAGACCCGTATTCGAAGTTCATGAACCCACCAAACCAGGCCCAACGGGCGGCTAACTTGATCAACTCGTCGTTGAAGTTTGTGGTGAGTTTGCGGAGCGAGGCCTTGAGCCCGGACGTGACCCCCAAAAACCACAATCCCTTGACCATGGGCTGCTACCGGAACTTATTTGGCACGTCTCGGGTTCCCAGCGACACCACCAGCTCGGCCGAGCCTGACAGGCACCAGCTCGCTATCCACCGGCTGCAGGCCAACCATATTGTGTTTGTGGCCAACAACCAGTACTACGTGTTGCAGGTGTTGAACGAGGCCAACGACATCTTTTTTAATGACTACGATTTGTCGTTGATGGTGCAGGAAATCATCGACGAGTCGGGGCAGTTTGGCGCCATCGAGGCCATTAACAACGCCATCGGCAGCTTGACCACCCAGAACTACACCCACTGGAAAATGGGCCGGGCCGAGTTGTTGAGGTCCAACCCTGCGAATTTGCAGCTTATTGACGATGCTTTATTTGTGGTGGTGTTGGACGGCAATGCGCCTGCGTCGGACCAGGAGAAGACACAGGTGATTTCCCACGGCAGCTCGGTGTTGTCGGACGACAATATCCAGGTGGGAAGCTGCACTTCTCGGTGGTACGATAAATTGCAGCTTATAGTCACGAAAAACTCGGTGGCCGGGGTCGTTTGGGAGTGCACGTCCATGGACTCCACCGCCATCTTGCGGTTCATCTCCGATATCTACACCGACTCGATTTTGAAGTTGGCCAAGAACATCAATGCCGTGGAGTACACCTTGTTCAACCGTGATGACGATTCGACGGTGATCCACTTCGTTTCTAACAAGCACCCGAAGCCTGCCTACACCCGGTTGGTGTTCCAGGTGACGCCGGAGTTGTCCAACCTCATCCACTTGTCAGAGACGCGGTTGGCGGACTTGATCAACCAGCATCTTTACACGACGATGAAAATCAAGTTGAATTCCGACTTGTTGGACAGTTTCAAGATTTCCCCGGACCTGTTCCTCCAGATCTGTTTCCAGATCACCAACTACTCGTTGTACGGCAAGATCTCCAACACGTTGGAGCCCATCACCACCCGGAAGTTCAAAGACGCTCGGACGGAGTTGATTGCGGTGCAGAACGACGAAACGTCCACGCTTGTGAAGTTGTTCATCACCAACTCGTCCAGTGCCGAGAAATTGCAGGCGTTTGAGCGGTGCTGCCGGATCCACCACAGCCAGTACCTCGACGCCATGCGGGGCAAGGGATTTGAGCGGCATTTGACGTCGTTGTTGCAGATCATCAAATCGCCCACGGCTTCGGAGTTTTTGAACCACTCGAACCAGGGCATCCCCAGGTTGCCGGGGTACGAAGATATCGAGACGCAGTACATTCCGTTGCTCTCGAATCCGATTTTGAACCGCATTTTGACGCCGGAGTTGCTTATTTCCAATTGCGGCAATCCGGCGTTGTACTTGTTTGGAATCCCTCCGGCCACCGACCAGGGGCTTGGAATAGGCTACATTATCCACCGGGACAAGGTGTTGTTGACGTTGTGCTCGAAATTCCGCCAGAACGACCGGTTCTTGAACACGTTGGTGAAAGTGATTACGGAGTTCAAGACCTTGCTTGTGTCGAAGTCAGACTTGCTCATTAACTTGAACCAAGACAACGATCTCCGGCGGCTAGAACTCCAGAAGATCAGAATCGAGCACGAGCTCAAGAACTTGAATATCGATTCTCCTGCTACAAGACACCCAATTGAGCTTACTATTGACCAGTACACCATTCCTTTGAGCCATATTCCGTTGGACGAGCACGAAACCACCAAAGAGGCCATCCATCTTGCAGAGGACCACTCCTACGACTCGTCTACGTCCAGCAGCTCGGGAGATTTCGATTATTTGGGTGGGTATGGCTACTTTGACTTTGGAGAGTTGGATTCGAGAAATACCGAGCTTAACCGGAGCCAGAGCTATTTGAATAGTCCATCGAACTTGTCGAGCTTGTCGCTGATGATGCACTCGCGGAACCACTCTTCACATAGTCTTGTGGAGAAGAATTTGGACTTGAAGGAGAAGCAGGACTTGAACGAGCGGATTCGGGAGAAGTTGAACCAGAGCAATGAAGAGATTCCGGAGACGGGGGAGAGAGGCAATGGGAAACCGAAGTATGAGATTGGCCGGCCATTGGAATAGTTTAGTTTTATTTGTGAATCTTGTGAATTTTGTGTGGTCCTGTCTCTGATCTGTCTCTGATCTGTCTCTGATCTGTCTCTGATCCTGTACATGGTCCGGTACGTGTTTCTAGTCGTCTCTAATCCTGTACAACTTTCTATATGTGTTACTGATCCTGTCTGACCCTGGATATGTTCCTGCATACACCCTGTTCAGGTATGTTTTTTCCTGTATATACCCCTCTTTGGTCTCTTACAGACAAACGAGACCAAAGAGCACTTCGCATTAATGATCCAAACAGGCTTCGCCAAACTATCCAAGTCCCTCATCACCGTCTCCGGCCACGACGCCGCCAAGTTCCTCAACGGCCTCGTCACCTCCCGCTTCCTCCCCAACATCGTCAAAAAAAACCAGTACACCATCAGCGATGTCGAATCCAGACACCTCCATCTCAACAAGATCATCAACTTGAACCACAACTGGGGCCTCATGCACGAGGACATTTTCGATCCTGACAACGAGATCTTGGTGCGGCGGGACGGGTTGAACTCGATGTTCTTGAACTCCAAGGGCCGGGTCATTTCCGACTGTTTTTTGTACCCCAATCCCTTTGCGGGTGTGACGGAGCTGGAACCATCGTATTTGGTGGAAATCGACACTACCGTGGCCAATAAGTTGAACATGGTGTTGAAAATGCACAAGCTTATGGCCCAGGTGCATTTGGACACGACGCCGTACCACCTGTACTATTATTACAACGATTCAGTGGAATTTGATGAGTTTTTGGACCACATTCAGGTGAAGTACTTTAATACTCACACACCGAGAGAAGCCGCTGAAAATGCCGTGAAATTTGTGGCAGATGGTGCTGTGGTGGATAAGACGGTGGGGGACACGTTGGTGGGGTTTGCTATTGATAACAGAATACCGAACTTTGGGCTAAAATTCGTCACTAAAGAACCCATTGAAAGCAGCACGCTTTTAAGCGAGGCGTTCAAAAATAGCTTCAAAGTGCAGCCGGTGGAGGAGCTGGTGATCCACAAGAGACGGTACCTCAACGGTCTTTACGAATCGACCGACTCTCCGCCAAATTACAGTCTTTTACCGTTTGATATGAATTTGGACTACATCAACGGGTTATCTTTGGATAAAGGGTGCTATGTGGGCCAGGAATTGACGATACGGACGTACAACAGTGGGGTTATACGTAAGAGGATCGTGCCGGTGCAGTTTTTCGAAGTCAACGAGGTCAATCTTGAACGAGTCGACACGGAAGAGTTGGAGCTCATAGAAGACGATGAAGTGGTGAAGAAATTAGGCACGTGTGGGTCGAACATCGCCAAGTTGGAGGTGACGCCGCTTTATGACGAGCCGGCAGAGGTTGGCAGTTCTTTTGGAGCGTCACCGTTTGGAGCGTCACCTTTTGGAGCTGCTAAGCCCAGAAAACGGAGTACAGGAAAGCTTTTGGCGGTGCAGGACAATTTGGGGTTTATGTTGGTGAATTTGAAGGAGGTGGAGAAGCGGTTTTTCAAGGTGGAAATTCCGGATTTGGACGGGTTCAAGGTGGTGGGGATCAAGGTTGTGAAGCCGAACTGGTGGCCGGAGATGCCTTGAGCGTTAGCGAAAGGCATCAAATCAGCTGTCTGAGTTTTGACGTCTTGATGTCTTGATGCCTTGAGCGTCAGCGAAAGACATCAAATCAGCTGTCTGAGTCTTGAACACCAACAGAGCTGACAAAGTCTTGAACATCAACTGAGCTGACAGAATCTTGACGTCTTGACGTCTTGATGTCTTGATGTCTTGAACGTAGTCTTGAAGAGCATCGCTTGAAGTACGGTTGAAAAGCATTGGCCTGAGCAATACAGTCGCTTGACACTGAATAAGCAGCTATAAAGTTAAGACCAGAGCAAGAATATTCAATATTTGAACAAAGCTGGTTCGGAAGGAGCCCAGGAGAGGGAGATGTACATAGTAAGACTATTCAAATAGTCTTTGCACAAAAGTCAAAGGAGTAGCACTCTCAGTGTTCGTATTTAAGTACATAGTAAGCATATTCGTATTTGAGTATTCTCTTAGCATTGTAGAGTTAATCTTAGCATAGTCTTGTATTCAACAGTAGTACTAAGCAAACAGTAGTACCAAGGAGATTATAGAGGTAGACAGAGAAGTCTCGAAGTCCTTTAAATTTCTAGAAAGTCGTTGGAGTTCCAGAAAGTAGTTTGATAGTTCTAGAAAGTCGTTAGACAAGTTCTTCTTCTTGAAACTTCTGAAACTCCCCACACCTACTGAAACCCAACCCCCGCCACCCACCGGTTCAACATATCCAACGAATTTGCCGGCTGATCGTACGGAACCATGTGTCCACCGCCAAACACTCTCAAGAAAGTAAAGTTGTCATAGTTCTTGACATTTCCTGCATGCACATCGCCATTGAACCACTGTCCAATGGACGCATTGGCAAACCCTTCACTTCCAGACCACTGGAGCTCGTCTGTCCACGCTTGGTTGCCCAACCAGTTGCAAATAAAGTCTTTATCTCCTGCATAGATCAAAACCGGCAACCCCTGGTCTAACACGTCAATGACGGCATCTCGGAAGTACAGCTGCATGCAGTCACCCATCATCCGGAACCGGAGGTTTAGATCGTGGTTACAGCTGGCATAAGTGTGGCCTTCCGCCCCTATTGCGCTCTTGACGGTAGAAGAGTCCAAATACTGCTCGACGGCCGTAATGCCGTCGTAACAAAGCGAATTGCCCTGGCACATCTTCGTCATGTCATACACGTTCCACCCCGACTCCTCGTACGGCACCATTTCATACTGGTTGCAAATCTCCGTGGCGGGGTAGCAGTCTTGAGCAGATTCAGTCTCGTAGCACTTTTCGATCAATTTAAGACACTTGTGAATGTTTTGTTTCATTTCCTGGCATGTGGTGTCGTTAAGAACGGCCGGGTGTCCTCCTTCGCCACACGCCATGGGCTGGAAGTACCGATACTGCACCAACATGTCGGTTAGCCCGTTTCCCACCATTATCGACAGCAACTGAAAACTCTTATCTTTTTTGGCCAAAATATCTTTGGCAAGCATCGGAATATAGTGGCCTCCGTACGACTCCCCGGCTATGTGGAACAGCACATCTAAATACTGTGGAAATCGGGTGAAAAAGAGCTCCAAAAATACAACCACATCTTCAGCCGTGTCAAGCGTGTTGTTGACCTGGTGGCTGGAATAGGAGTAGCCGGTGTTGACGGGCGAGTCTAAGAAGATCACCGACGCATTGCTGTTCCAACTGTAGGGGTTTCTGATTGGCTGCAAATCCTCCGAAATGGAAGCAGGGCCCAATTCAAAGAAGAGTCCCATCATAGAAGAGCACCCAGGACCTCCATTTAGCCATAACACTAAAGGGTCAGTTTTGGGGTCGTTTCTGCTCTCAAAAAACCAGAAGAACAAGTGCTTATCGTCTGGCATATCAAAATAGCCGGTTTTCTGGTTAACGTCGTCGATTCCAAGGTCTGTGGGGGTTTTGACTCGGAGCAGGGCCTCGTATTTGTCGATCTTGATAGTCTCAAAATTTGCAACCCCTGCGTTTGACTGAAAATGAAAGGGCGATTGGACCGAAACCCCAAAAACCCCGGTAAGGAGGCCCGTAAGGGCTGATACTGTAAGGGCAAACGTAAGTCTCATAATGGATACTGGAAAAGGGCCGATTTGTTTGTTTAAATACCATACGGCACGACGGAGATACCGCGTCGTATTAGTAATGCCGCTTGCGACAATGTCGTCTATGTGGGGCGAGTTCCGGGTGCGAGACATGTCGTTCCGGCGGTTTTGTAACCCCTAAACCGGGCGTGTGGCGTAGTTGGTAGCGCGTTTGCCTTGCAAGCAAAAGGTCACTGGTTCGATTCCTGTCTCGTCCATAATTTTTTGCACCCATTTTCTATTTACACCTATAGTCTCTATTTAAGCATATTACAGGACCACATTAAACTTCAGTGCTGGAGACCTTTTCTGCTTGAATTTCCGGGCTATTTTTCAGTTCCGGTTCCACTGGGTCTTCCAGCTTTTCCAGTTCCACTCGGTCTTCCAACTTTTCGATAACCTCCTCCTTCGACGGAACCCTTTTGTTGGCAGTGAGAATAGAAAAGATAAATGCAATGGAGGCGGTTCCAATACAGAAGTAGTACACGTTCCGGATAGACGACATTATCTGGTGCTTCACAAACTTGATAGCCTCCGGAGTCAATTTTTCCAACACCGACGAATCCAGGCTAAACTCAGCAATGCTAAAGTCCTTCAACGCCAGTTTTAAGCTCCCGTCCGGAAGCGCCGCGTAGGCAGCCCCATACTTGTTCTTCAAAGAAGAGTTGTAGATGATATCAGCCACAATGGTAGACCAAGAACCGCCAAATGCTCTCACAAACATCATAAATGAAGAGGACATGATGACACCACCATCGATCTTGGGGGCACTGACCTGGGCACCCGTGAGGGTGGTTTGCATCAAAACACCAATGGAAACCCCCACCAAAATCACCAAGCCGATTTTTTGGCTCTGATCAGAGTCCACGTCCAAAAGAGTCGTCAAGCCTGTTCCCAACACTCCCACAGCCCCTGCCGCCACGCAAAACGGTTTGATGAACCGGGTCTTGCCAATAAGCACTCCTGCACACACCGACGAGACAATGGTGGGGATCACAAGCGACAAAATACTCAAACCTGCATGCATGGGGTTCTCGTTGAAGATCACCTGGTAATAAAGCGACAAGTACACGATCATGGGCATGAAAAAGCCAAAGCCGAACGAGTTGCACAAGGCCGATGCCACCACCCCCCATGTGGTGACGATCTTGGTGGGAATGATGGGGACTTTGGAGTACTTGAAGTTCCAAAGGCAAAAAACTCCCGTGGTCAAAACTCCCAACACGAGACAGCAAATAGTTGCAGCGGATTTCCAAGGAAACTGGCCCGTGCTGGTGAATGTGAGGCCCACCAACACCAACGACAACCCCGCCGCCACCAAGAACGTACCCAAGTAGTCGATCAACTTGAATTTGGTCCGTAAGTCGAATTTGGGCAATGGTGGGTTGAACGTGAACCAGAAGAAAACAATCGAAACTCCTCCAATGGGCAAATTTATATAGAAACACCACCTCCAACTGACGTTAGTGGCCAAAGCCCCGCCAATGACCGGACCAAGAACCACAGAAATAGACATCACTATTCCCAACAAGGCAAATATAAACGGTCTCTTGTGAATGGGGCTGATCTCAGAGCAGATGATGAATGCAAGGCCCTGTATACCACTAGCCCCCACCCCTGCCAAAACCCGGCCGCCAATCAACGTGTTCATGTCGTTGGCCACAGCACACACAACGGACCCCAACTCAAAAATCACCACCGCCGCCAACATGGCGTACTTTCTGCCAAAAATGATTGAAAGTTGGCCCCAGTTGGCTGCAAAAACCGTGCTCGGCAACAAAAACCCAGACACCAACCACCCCACCTTGTTAAGGGCGTTGAAGCGGCTGCCCACATCGTTCAAGATCGTTGAAACGATGGTCTGGTCAAGGCCAATCAAAACCAAGCAGCACACATTGGCCAAAACGCACAAGTATAGCTTTGCACCCGTCATGTAGAGTTCTTCTCTTTTTGTCCCGTCCCCGGCATCGTTTTCCACGAACTTCTTGGGTTCACCTTTTTCTTCTTTGTCCAGACTCATGGTTAGTTGTAATTTTGCAGTTGAGCAGAGTAGGTAGTTTATATACGGTGACGGAGGTTTTTTGAACAATTCCCTCCGACGGGATTTGTGTCAAGCGGTTGGGTTTTCCGCGAAATTTCTCCTGTTTTAGTGTAGGGATTTTCCGCTGACACGGGAAATGTCAAATTTCCCGTGCTGTCACTGCCTAGTGCGGCTTTAGCCACCTATATGCAGGAGTGGTATTGTTCTGGTGGTATTCTGGTACTCTGGTGGTGTTATGTCTGATTTCTCTGGAGGTGAGTGCTGTGCTCGAGCGGGTGCCTATGCCACGGAAAACAGCAGAAAGTCGTGCCATAAAAACGTAGTACTTCGAAAAGAACCTGGTTCACGAGCGGAATGTATATGGTTTCACACCGTATCGCTTCAATCAGGCTCTTAGCATCGACACGTCCGTCGGAGGTCGGAAATGTCAATGCCGTCCCAATAACTCGTTTACCAGCCATACTGTTCAAAAGAGCGTTGTAGATGCAAGAACCTGCTAAAGGTGCCGGTTTTCAACATTGGTTGTGAAGCATAAAAATAATTGCCAGGATCGATTGCAGCTCAAGTGCCATGGCTTACTCGATGTTTGAGACCCTGAATGGCACAGAAGAAGCCACAGACGCCACGGCGGTAAAGAAGCACTTCCAACACCAAAAGGACGTTCGGGAGTTCGGCCAGAAGATACCACATTCTGATAGGACTTTTCCAAACAATTGGTGAGGACGAGTTTGTGAAACAACTGGTAAGGACGATTACACGATAGGCAAGAAAATCGTTGAGTGGGCTTATGCACCCCTGTTTTTTACATTTTTAATCAATGAGCTTGCAATTTTTCTGTATTATTCACAATTTTTATATTCACCCTGAACGGCTATCTCACAAAGGTGTAGCCATGCGAGGATTTACGATAGGTGGTTCTGGCTGTTGTGGTTGTGGTTCCAGTAGCTGCGGTTAGTGAAGTCAAAGTTTTAGTTGTAGCTGTATCTAATTTTGGTTGCAAAACTTCAAAACTTGTTAACTCATTTATAGCTGCAAATGGCTGCAGATCACTCCTACCAGCCGCCGCACACGTCGCTCCGGGTTTGCATCATCACTCACTCTCTTGCAGAATTACAAAGAATCCTTAATCAACGTTATATTACATTGACATAGAAGTCACTGGACGTGGTATTAGCTTTCAGAATACCACGCTTTTGTTAGTCCCACCGTGCACTTAATCTATTTATACTACATTAGCAACCTCTTCGTTATACTACAATTGGCGATGCACAGGTAGTCCATCAACGGCTCTCAAACTGTCAATCGTCCAATCGTACACAAGCACATCGAATAATCAATAGCACATCGAATAATCAATAGCACATCACATAATCACCAAGCGACAGTACACAGATAATCACCGAGCGACAGAAGTCACCTCACTGCCACTCGGTGGAATAGTACACACAATCACCTCGCTGTCACTCGGTGGAATAGTACACAGATAATCACCTCGCGTCGCTCGGTGATTATTGTCGCTTATCTCTTCCTCTTCAAACTATCAATCTCCTTCACCAAATCACTAATATAACTCGAAGCCAACTCCACCGTCGTGGCCTTGGACGGAATAGACACCCGGTCGTGGTAATTCTGCGGAATCAACGACCCCAACGACTGCACCGCAATGTTCATTCGGTTTCTCCGGCCCTGCTCCGCAAGCTTATGACTAGCTTTCTTCGACGATGGCTTCTCATACCTCCCCTCTTTACTGTACGAGTCCGGCATCAAGTTCGGCGACGTATCACTGGACTTACTAGACCCAAACGACGATTTTCTCGATCGGAGAACCGGGCTTTGTGACACCTGCTGTTTTGCAAGCTTGCCCATCGTAAACCCCATCATTTGTGGAGACGTGTTTGTGGTTTCTGGGTCAATCTTCTTGAACGACTGCGGCGGGAGCATCGGCGTCGAGTTGGACGACCCAGTGCTGGACCTTGTCATAGACGCTTCCGGCAACTTTTCAAACGTGGCCGGCGACTTATTGTGGTTGGAGTGGTCAAGGCTCTGGATTATCGGCGTGCCATGCGGCGTCCGTCTTTTGAAGGTGTGGGGCTTGTTCTCGTCCACCGTCGAGAACACCGACGACGACGACCGTCTTTTGGCCAACGATTCGTGCGGGTGCCCGTTATTGGACGTGTGGGCTGTCAAAGCCGGCGACGTCAACGGCAGAAACGACGCATGGATCGCCTTGGTGTGCTTATTCTTGTCCAAGGGCGTGCCGTGCGGCGACACCAACGGCGTGAACACCACTTCCGGCCGGACGTGCTGCTGATGCGGCAAGTGCTCAAGGGCATCTTTGGACTTGTTTCTCGTCACTTTATGGTAATAGTGCTGCTTATTGAACGATTTGTCATTCTGGCTCGGCAATATGGGACTGCTGATGACCTGGGCCGACTCGTTGATCAACCGTTTGCCGTTGGGCACCATATTGGGCGTGTTGTGGACCGAGGATGCGGGGGGGAAGGCTGACGATGAGTTGTGGTACGTTTCGTCTTTTTTGGCGGTTTGGCGGCTGGGCCGGTGGCCTTGCGCCGCGTACGACTGTAGACTGTCGTCGATGTTGATGTTGGCGTCGTCCAACACGAACTCGTAGTTGTCTAGGGAGAAATCGTTCAATTTCTGGCCATTGCTGTGATTTTGCGTCTGGTTCTGGCCGTTCTGGCCGATATTGCCGTGATGGCGGCCATTATGGTCACCGTGGTTGTTGCCGTGGCTTTGGCTGTGGCTTTGGCCGTGGCCGTGATCATTATGGCTGCTTCTTTTCTCGTTTTCGGGGTTGGCATACTCATTATAAAGCCCCGTATCCATTTGGCTCAAAATAAACGGGTCATCGGTTTGGTAGGCGCCTTTGACGTCAAAGTTGCCGTATATCTGTTCGTTGGTGTCGAAATACGCCTCTGGTTTGGCAGGACTAAGGGTATTCCACTGGGTTTCCTCCATCATAGACCCTTGGTTTTTTTGAGGATTTTTCTCAATCTGGAATTGAATTGATGTATCGATTAAGGATTGAGTGATGTATCGATTGGGATTGAGTGATGTATCGATTGGGATAGAGTGATGTATCGAATGGGATTGGGATTGGACAGGGGTGTATCGTCTTTAATCGTCCTTGATCGATCAATTAACCGTTCGATCTATCGATTCTAGTCGGATAAATTCAACTGCTTAACAGTCTTTTGGCGTGTCTTAAGCTACGTCTGTCTCAGCCAAGTCTCTTAGCCAGTCAAAAGGTAGGTCGTTGAAAATGAATTACAGCGTTGTCCAAAAAGAATTAAAAACTCGGAAGCTTATTCCTATTTATACAACGGGCACTACTGGCGATCATATTTTTATTTAAATTACCGTGCATATTCCAGACGTATTTACTACCCAACACACCAGAGACGTTCGCTAAAGAGGTGGTGTCTACAATCGGCTTCGTCTGTACACTCTCCCTGCTTATACAGCTCTTTCCTGTACAATTCCTACGTCTATGCCTTTTCTTGAACGAACCGTTTATGCTTTAGTATTGCTGACCGTCTTTTCTAAAACCGGAACTGGCTAAAGGAATTTCCATACCTATCTAAGTAATTATAATTCCACAAGCACTGACGCCAATGCTGGAACGGGGGTTAGCCTGTTAGAAACAAAAATACTGAATACAGCCATCACCACACGAATACAGACACGGTAATAGAGGATTCCATAGGTTGCTAGTATCTTGTGATATTAAGACTATTCTAGTAATTGATCTGGATGGTGGTGGAATATGGAATTACCCACGTGGGACATTTACATTTGCAGTTAAATGCTGCAGTATGCGGCACTGCACATAGTCCCGTCAAACGACTGCGTGCACGTGACCTACAGCCAAAAAGGGCTGCACGTGAATTAATTTCCACTACCTGTCAGGCACGTCATCCTGCACACAAGCATCGCGTATTTTGCACACAAACCAGAGCTACGGCCCTCGTTATCTCATCTCCTTTTCTACAGTATATCAAAACGCTTTATTTATTATGAGTCTCGTTTACTTAGGGCTTCTTCTTTCCACTTCTCCGCCTCCATCTTCCACCATATCTTCTCTACATTGCTGGCTGAAAGCTGCTCTTCAAGCTGTTTGATTCGAGCATCAAGAGTTTCAAAGTCTTTCCGTTGTCTTTCTCGGTACCTTCTAGCAGCAAGAGTATTCTTCACTTTCTTGATATCATCGTGACTCTTGGCCTTTACTTGTTCAAGTGGCCGGGATTTCTTCTTATTGACTCTCCTTCGTACTCTCTCCACTTCTGCTTGTGACAACAGCTCTCCTACACTCACTTGCTTCTCTGGTGGCTTAACAAAAGTGGTAGTCTCATCCACCCACCTGAAATTCAGGGGACTAGAATCAACAGCACCTGACGATCCGCTGGACGCAACGCTTAACGGATATGACACAACCGGCGGTTCATATGTCGGATAAAAGCTGTCAAATAATAACAAATCAGAACTTGACGCCGTATCCCCCGAACTCTCACCACCGCTTTCATTTCCCCAACTACCAACACCACTATTGGTGCCATTCCAGCTTACAGGCGACACTCTTTCAGTCCCTTCTTCCATATTAGATACACTAAGTAGTTCATCCTCAAATAAATTAGCACTTATCAAGAAGTCCTCGACCTGTTGTGAAGACGAGTGGTGTTCTGTATTTTGTGGTATCCATTGTGACAGGCATTGTTCTTTTCTAGTTGTAATCTAACTTATTGAAACCGGTTATGTATGTACTACCGGCCTTTTCTTGAAAGTCAAACTATATTCGCTGATATTGAATTCTTTATTCAACTTTTCAATGGAGAAAAGAATAAAGGGATAATGTGCGCCTTATATACAATAGGAACCGCCTTTTCCCAAAACGGAATATGAGTAATAAATGCTCAGAAACCAGTTTTGGATCTAGTACTTCCTGGCCGGGGCTCGTGTCCAACGTAAATGCCGCTTTTCTGAGATAGCGTCAATACTGTTTTAAGCAAACCACTTTTAAGAGATAAGCATTACTATTTTTAGGTGAAACTCAGATAAATATCGTATCATAGTGTTAACTCAAGCGATGTCTGCTCTTCCTACAGAAGGTCTCTTCATAGTTTCTCGACTTACAAAGTAATATGTATTTTTTGTTCGATTTCTTTGGACTTATATAGTGACAAAGCTTTGAATACTTCATTAGTAAAAGCCCGTCATTTTCACCAATTTTGAACCATAAAAACCACTAATTTAGACTAATTTTGGATCATAAAGACTAAAAACCCATTTAGGCTAAACGGGCTAGCCCTGAACGTTCCCAATTCTCCCGGTGCATGCATTATTACATCTACTTATTTACAATTTGTCTCCATGCTATCGCATCGGCTATGAAATGGGTTCGGTATCCTTGATTGGCTCGTACTGCTTGTTGGCCTTGATCACCGTATTGCTGATGATCTTGTTCTTCTTGATTTGTTCTCCCCTAATTATTTTTTCCATCTCCTCCTTGTTCAACGTTTCATACTCCAATAACCCTTCTGCCAACCTCTTCAACTCGACGTTCTTCTCTTTCAATGTTCTTCTGGTCCGCTCTTCACTGTCAACCAAAAACTTGCGGATCTCTTTGTCTGCCGAATCTCTTAAGCTTGGAGACCAACTTTCCCAGTCATCACTCAACTTGATGGGCCCAATGACATCACTCATTCCATATGACAACACCATTGCCCGTGCCACATTGGTAGCATTGCTCAAATCACTGGAGCACCCTGATGTCACGTTCTCATACCCGTTGATCATTTCTTCTGCAATCTTTCCTCCCATACAAACATCCAATCTGGCAAAACATTCACTACGGGTCATATCGACCTTATCCATCTCCGGCAACTGGAAAGTAATACCTAAAGCCCTTCCTCTTGGGAGAATAGTGGCCTTGTATAAAGGAGTGGCATTTTTGGAGAACATAGCCATAATGGCGTGTCCCGCCTCGTGATATGCCGTATTTTTCCTACTTTCTTCCGTTATGACCATTTTCTTCTTAGCAGCCCCCATAAGAATCTTGTCCTTGGCCCATTCAAAATGGTTCATGTCCACAGCTGGGGCTGATAATTGCGATGCGTGAACGGCGGCCTGGTTCACTAAATTCATCAACTCGGCTCCGCTTAATCCTGGAGTGCCTCTAGCAAGAATGGAAGGATCCACGTCCTCCGACGTCTCGACGTTTTTCATGTGGTGTTTCAAAATGTCCACTCGGCCCCGCACGTCCGGCAATTCGACATTGACTTCTTTGTCAAATCTTCCAGGTCTGGTCAACGCTTTATCCAAACTTTCAGGGAAATTAGTAGCTCCTATAATAATAATTCCGCTGGTCTGAGAAAACCCATCCAATTCCACCAATAATTGATTCAAGGTCTGCTTAGCGTAAGCCTGGTCCTTCGGATTTCTCTTTCCTCCAATAGCATCCAATTCATCAATGAATATAATGGCAGGAGACTTTTCTCTGGCCTGAGAGAACAACTCCCGGATTCTCTTGGCCCCTACACCCACATAAAGCTCATCAAACTCACTTCCAGACATGAAGAAGAATGGCACTCCCGCTTCACCAGCCGTAGCTCTGGCTAACAACGTCTTACCGGTACCCGGAGGCCCGGTCAACAACACACCCTTGGGCAATTTCCCCCCCAATCCCGTGAACTTGGACGGATCCTTCAAAAACTCAACGATTTCCTCCAACTCCGCCCTGGCCTCGTCACATCCACACACGTCAGTGAATCTAACTGTCAGTTGACTGACATCAACCGATTTATCCACAACTTCGGTGTTCTTGAAAATCGTGCCGTTTTCCACCAAATAGTTGAAGGCATTGGTGGCACCGTATGTCAAAATCCCCACAGGTATAAGCCATTTCAACCACTTGGAAATAATCGTGAATATGCTCTCACTCACTATAACATGAACCGGTTCATATTTCGAACCAAACCCGTTAGGAAATCCGTTGGCCGCCGGTTGTCCTGCTGCGTTCAACCCGCTCAACACCTGCTCGGCTTTCCCCTTCTTTCCGATCTTATTCAAGGCGTCCACGTACAAACTAGTGCATTCTGGAGAAGATGCAATTCCCGGCGTCTCAAACCTTTGAACGACAATGTGGGGATAATTATTGGCCAAAAGCGATTTGTAAAACTCAGCTTGTGCTGCCGTGTTCTTCAAGTCCGAATTGGCGATCTGTTCTTGTGACTGCAACAAACTAATGGTGGAATTCGAAACAAGTCTGTTGCCAATCACCGGTTTCCAAAACCCCGTGACCTTTCTATTTAGAGGAAAAAAACCGGCTCGGGGATAAATTCCACGGGTATGGACATCTCTTGCACTTATTCTGGCAAGAGATATAGCACCTCTGGCCATTTTAAGCTTGTCCAAGACAACTAAATTCATGGTGTTTTAAACGCTCTTGAGTTAAAGAACAGAAAAGAAATTTGGGTTCATAGTGGCGAGTCGCGGAATCTAAATATAGTGTCCCAACCAATACCATCACATGTATTACATTACTTCATACTATACAGCTGCAAAAACACCCTACCAACCAGGGGTCAATAACCAGCTCATTGTGGTCCTAGAACCCGGTTATTTTGAGATCGTCATGAAGCTCGTTACTCGTGACCGTCAATTCGTGTTCATTGGCCAAATGCAAGAGGCAAATAAAACAGAAACTGGTAGACAAGTCCTTTTTCTCTTCATTGCCATACATTTTGCCAATGGTCTCCACCAAGTCGCCAAACTTCTTGGTCTTGCCGTCCTTTTCTTCGGGTACTGTTTCTGCCGGCTTTTCTGGTTCTTCTTGTTTTATACCCTTCCACAAATTATCTTTCAACAACTTGATATCCACTCTCTTGGCTATTCTGGAGAAGTTCACATACTCCGGTCGGACTTTCCTACCACCGATGAGAAGGTTGTTATTGTTGTTGTCGTCGTTACCCGGTTCTTGCAGCTCTTCGCCTTGTTCAAACTCACCAGCATCTTCTAACGCATCATTGAAGTCAATTCCTCCAAACACATCGCCTTCATCTTCGTAGTCTTGGTTGATTTCCTCAAACTGGGCTTGGTGGAACGAGGCCATTCGGTCTTGCTGGTTATACTTGTCAGCGAAGTAATTTTCGTCAGTGAATTGATTCTCCGATGTGGATTTGCGGACCTTGGGATACAAAAGAATGGTGTTGTTTGGTTTCAAAAACAAGGTGATTAACCGGTTGGAATTGTACTGGATATCCTCCGGTAGATTCACCTCAATGGGTATTTCTTTCTTCCTCAACGACGCCAAGCTCTGGGGTTTGGCAAATAAGTCATCTTCATCGACGCCGTCTTCGTCGAAGAAATTGACGGTATGTACTTCTTTCTTTGACCTGGAGGGCTTGGAAACATTCGGTGCTATTTTGGCGTTGGCCTGACTAGGATCTTGGTTCTCTTTATCTTCTTCCAGGTGTTCGGCTATGTTCTTCGCTTTTTTATATGCACTGACTTTCCAATGCTCGGGACCTCTCCAATTACTCTTCATGGTTTCATCGAAATAAGCCATCAAGTCCTGATCTAGAATTTGATTTCCCGGCCCAAGTTCATAGTTATCATCATTATTGTGGTCGTCATTGGCCAAGTCATTATCATTACCACCATCGGTATCATTGTCCCCCAAATCGTCAAAACCCTGGTTATCATTGTCGAAGTTATTATCATTATAGTCATTGAAATCGAATCCTTCAGCATCTTCGATCTTACTAATAGATTTCTCATCAAGTCCTTGGCTATAGTTGTCCAAATACTTATTATTAACATCAGAAAGAATGGATTTCGCCTGATCGATATCATTGAGCACCACCTTTAACTGTTCCATTGACGGACACACTACCAAGTCGCTCAATTGGTCGTTTTTGAATAACATGTCCTGAATCTTCCGGAGATTCATGGACTCGGCACCTTTATTCTGATCCTCTTCGATACTGGTATCGTCAGCCTTGTTGCCGTTCGTAGTGGCATCAAAAACCACCCGGCCCGTCTTGTCGATGTTAAGCGTGTTCAACAATAAGCTTTTAGCACCACCTTCATCAAACTCCGCCAAAGCTTTCTTGAACAACGGATCAATAGCCAATTCTTGGTCAAGCTTCTTGATTTTTATAGCGTCAAATGCCACCACCGTGGACTCCATCACCTTGTTTATCTTCCTTGTTTTCTTGGGCTCCCCATTTTCATTCACTTCTTCTTCATTGTCGTCTTCTTCTTCTTCGTCCAATTCCCCCTCTTGGTTCTTCTTATTCGCCAACCCGCTCAACAATTTCCCGGTCTCGGTGGCTATAGACTCCACCCTGCTGCTGTAGATCTTCACACACCCGTCTAACGTGGCAGACGCCTTCTGGAAATTAATATCGTCCCCATCTTTAATAACGTTCAAATCATGAAAATAATCAATCAACGCAAACTGCCACGAATTCTTGGTGGTGATCTTGTTATCGGTGGACAACTTGATCCATTCTTCGAAATTCGACATGATGGTGTTCTTGTTCAAGTCGAAATTGATGGCTTCTTCGCCCAACGACGTCTCTCCTTGTTCAAATAAATCACCACGATTTGAAACCACTCGTTTGGTTTTGGAAACGCTTCGGCCGGAGATCACACGTCCCTTGTTGGCCAAATCCTGGACGCCGGAATGGAACCGCTGCACCTCGCCGTATCTGTTCCTTTTTTTCGGCAACGGTTGGTTCAGCATGATGTGGGTTCTGTGTAGATTTGGCGTTTGGATTTGGTTTGATGTTTGTTTACTCTGCGAATTGGGGAGTCGTGCATTTACCATTAATATAACGTCTATGAATGTGCTATATGGATGCCTTTGGTAATCTATACATGGCGTGTACTTATTCTACTTACAGGCACTCTCCATCACTTGGTCCTGTCGCTGCTCGATTTCTCGCCCAAAAGACCCGTCCCCACGTCTTTCTGGTACTCCTCTGGCGCATCTTTGGCATGGTGCCCTATCGTGTCTCTTAAACTCTCGGGAATATCATTGAACACAAGATCTTCTGTGGACGTCGATAAACTCTCGCCCCTGACCTTCAACACCTCTTCAAGACTGAATTTCAGGTCTTTGAAAATGTTCAAATTGTCGGCAATTAGATGACGATTATGGCACCCGGGACACTGGATTGCCACGGTTCCTTTGGTGTACGCTTGTTTGGAGAATGTGTGCGACGACCTGGTGTCACACTTCTTGCACGTGAACGCTATCATGAGCTGTGGATCGTCGACTTTGAGGGAGGCCGCCTTGGAACTGTGAAATCTGGGGCTGCCGAGCCCAACCCTGCCCATGGCGCTGGGAATCAGGGCTCTAGCCCCGTGCACTAGTGCAAGCGGTGGAGTATGTGATAGACTAGCCGATAGACTGGCCACCCTTCTTAAAGTAGGTCTAATCATGGGTAAGAAATATTTCAGTTTCCACTCATTGACTTCATCGCACTAAATGACACAGTCGTGTCTTTACCATTCTAGTTCCTCTTCTTCTGCTTCTTCTTGTCGACAATGGGAATGCCCCAGTCGTTGTCGGGCGAAGCAGAGGTGCTCATCGGTATAGCGTTCCAGTTCAGCACAGGTGCCACAGAAACAGGGTTCACTCTGGGAAACGTCTTCCTCACAACCTTCTTTTCAAGTGGTGGAAACTTGGACTCTGAAATCTGCAGTTTCTTCGGCGTAGATGCCCATGAAGGGCTCGGACCCGATGTCTGCTCTTGCAAGGAAGACGACGAGGAGTTGGTGAGGTAAGTGGGCTTGTAATTGGAATTTGAAGCCTGGTTTATCGCCGGTTTGGCTTTCGGCTGTTTGGCAATAGTAGTGTACCTAATCTTGGGGTTGGCCGCCACTTGTGGCACTTTCTGCTTACTGGGCTTGGCCAACACCGGGAATCTCTCAGTGGACGAGTTCCGGCTATTTCCATTGGACCCCCAGCCATGAATATTGGCAACACTAGGGCTGCCACTTCTGCCTCCAAGAATAGGAAACTCTGCGTCTGGCGTCTTTATGGAGATGGCGGCTATGGTACTCTTGAGAGCACCGTGCTTGCTGTTGGTTTCGGCAAACAATTCCGAAAACTCTGTGAGAAGAATAACGATTTCTTCAGTGGTCTGTTTGGCAAATAACTTCCTGTAGGCGTCTGAAACCTCGGATGCGTCCATGGAACTGGCCTTGAACGACTCGTTGATCCGTGAGAACTCCACTATCTTCGGGGCTTCGCCGTGTAAATAGTGTCTGGCTCGTTCTTCAAATCTCATCTTCTTTACAGTATAAGAGTCTTCTTGATTGTTATTGGTGGTGCCTTGGAAGGTGGACAACTGAGATCTGAATGCACGTGACCCTCCGATCGTGAGCTTGTTGCTGCCCACCATCGAAGCGTGCTCCTCTAGCATGTGGGCCGCAAGATCAAGCTCATCTCGGAAAACCACAAACTTCCGGTCCAAACAAGACTGTACACTGCACACGTGATGGTCGCTCTTGAAGTGGCTGTACAAGGAGTCGTAGTCTCTGTAGTAGTCGGCGATTTTGGGGCTGTGTTGGTCGCAAATATGGCATCTTTCGTGGTTATCTCTTATATGGATGTTCAACTCGTCTTCGGAGTAGAATCTCTTTTTAATGCAGTATTGACACGCCGGGTGGCCTTTGAACCCTATCCCGTCACCCACTGACTGATGTGTTTGAAGCGGCTTGTAGTAATACAACGCCAATTCCGGAATAAATGCCTTTTTGTTGTTGTAGCAAATAAGACAGAAGAACTTATTATGGGCCTGCTTTGTGTGGTCCTGGAGCTTCTTGAACCCGTCGAATTTCTCCCCACAGTCTCTCACAGAGCACCGGTACTCTAGCAACTCCATGCACTCGTCGTGGATCGCCTGGTTTGTGAAATAAATCTTGTACTGCTCGTTGAACACTGGCAAATCAGTAAAATCAGAATAATCAGACTCTGAGAACGTGGATATCACCACGGCCTCGTTGGCGGACCGGCACACCAAGCAGACGTCTTTCTGGTACAAGGCCCTTTGCCGTAACGAACACTTGTGACACGTGACGTGGTTACATGGCGTAAAAGATGCATAATGGATGGTTTCAGCACAAATGACACACTGCTGGGAATCGTCGATATTTGGCGCCTCATTGGCGGATTCCTGGGCGTTTTTATAGCCATTTTTCTCGCTGCCGACCTTGGCCTTTGCCTTGTTCTGATTGCGGCCAACTCGTGATTTTTTGGCGGCGGTGGACATGCTAGTGTAGTAGAAAACTTTTGACCTGAAAAAATGTTCAATATGAGCGGGTTACCCGGACGTGCGATAAACCAGAAAATTTCCGGCAAATTGTTATCTACAAAACTATGTTCAATATCAGTGCTACTCTTAACGTCTCCCGGTTGGCATACAACCCGTCGCTTTGTCTTCCTCATTTGACGGTGGCGTCTTTTGATAAGATGAGCATTCCGTTCAAGATTCCCAATCAGGACGTGAAAATCAAGGGTGTTGTGCTTGATAAGGATAACTGTTTTGCTAAGGACCACGACGACAAGGTCTGGCCCGCGTACGAGGTATGTGCTGTTTGAGTGTGAGTTCACGTGACTGTGACGCTTTTGGCGTTTCGTTGGCTTTCCTTTGACGTTTCGACGCTTCTCCATCAACGCTTCTCCATCACTACTAACCTCTAGGAAACTTGGAAGCTTCTCTTGAAAACCTACCCCAAGGAGCACGTTCTCATCGTCAGCAACTCTGCCGGCACCAACGACGACGCCAACTACGAACAAGCCTCCAAATTGGAAAAAGATACCGGCGTTACGGTGCTCAGACACCCCACCAAGAAACCCGGATGCTTCAACGAAATCCTCGCCTATTTCGAGGCCCAGGGCATCTCCAATGCCAACGAAATCATTGTGGTTGGCGACAGGCTTTTCACCGACATGTTGATGGCCAATATGATGGGATCTTGGGGATTATGGCTCAGTGAAGGGGTGGAAGAATCCCAGAAGATGTTCCCTCGGTTGGAAAGAGGTGTGTACAATAGACTTGTGGCACAAAGGCCCGATAATCCGTTTGTTCCCCCCATGCCTGAAAAGTAGAATTCCAAAGTTATGATCATCAGCATACCGTTTGCAACCATATATAAATGTTTGTGTTTTCGCAGCCAATTTTATTTCATTTTGTAATAACTCCAATGTTCAATATCCCAAGGAATGTGCTCTTTGACGACTCGGTGGACGATCTAGGCGTGCTGGAAAGCTTTGTGGGGAACCCAGTGGCAGCCCCAGTGGTTCACGAGGAAAACTTTTATGATTTGAAGAAAATGAACTACTTTTTGCTGCTGTACTTGGTGCTTTTGATTATCCAATACCTATGCATCTTCTTGTCAGTTCCGTGTGATGAGGTGATCAATAGACCACCTATTTGTGTTATTTCTTCGTTCTATGACGGGTTCATGGTACGCAAGCCGCTTTTTGTCGCTTTTGGCTAGCTACTAACGATTTTAGTTTACTATTTGCTGTTGCTTGTTTCCCTTGGGGTCTGTGGCCCCCAGTATGAGGTCGTTGATGAGTCTTTGCTGTTCCTTTGTGTTGCAGGTTGTGGGCGTGGTGCTTTGTATTCCTGCTGTGGTTTCGGCGTTGAACGTGGTGGAAATGTATCTGTACGAATACGATAGTCAAGTCCATGCTTCGGTCAAAACAGATGTCACTGTTTATATTCAGGTTATCACGTGTATGGCACTATTCTTTCATGCTGCTGGGACTGCATTGGCTGCTGTAAACTCTGGGCTTGTGTTTTCTGGGTTGTCAAATTTGAAGAATAGGACAAATAAGAAATCACAGAAGATCAGGTCCAAGACTGAGATGTTGTCAACGTCCATGATCGAGCAGAAACCTTATCAACCATAAGAGACCTATCATCGGTACATAACTTCAATGATTTCACAGAAACTATCAGTACATAACTCAGTAATTGCACAGAATCTTATAGCCCAAGTAATAATAGTCAAATCTCAATACATAATACATTTGCATAGTATACAACTAAAAGTATGCCATCCAGAGAGTATCGGCAGCAGCCAAGTTTCTTGGATTGACGGCTTGTGAAATAAGCTCCAACACATTCTGCGTCGCAACCGTGGGTCCTGATGATATGTGACCAACAGAAAGCACCCGTTTGATAATAACATCGACATTAACCCGAACAATGTCTCGTAACTGTTTGTCTTGAGGAACTGGACGTGGAGGATCTTGTTGACTGCACCAGGAAATAACTTCATCACGAACAAACAACGTGAGGTACTGCTCCAAGTCAGACTCCGGTTCGGTCAAAGCTCTTGCAATAGCCAAGATGTACACCGAAAGAATACCTTCCATTCCAGTTTCACCAATAAGCTTTTGAATGTTAGGGGTAAGACGGAATGGCACCAACTCGGCGTTGTAGAATAAAGGAGCTGGTCTTCCACCTTGAGAAGCATCCAAAGAAGCATTCTTGCTGGCAATTTTACAGGGAAGCATGTCTGATGTCCACACATTACCTGATTGCCTGTTCACATGGATCTTCTGAGGCTGTCTTGTGTTCACACACATCATGTACGTGATAAAGATGAATGAAGCGTATTGAGAAGTGAACTGCTTACGGAATAACCAGAAATCTTCAAACAACTTGTAGTTTTCAACAAAGTAGTTCTTCAACACCGTCGAAGGCACCAACAATGTCTCAATAGCACTCAAGATTTCGACTCTGATACTCATGATCTCCGGTTTAGGTAAACGGGGATCAAAAGCTGCCCTCAACTTCTCCACCGTGTAGATAAAAGGTTCATCACGGTTCTTGCCGTTACGACGACAATAATCTTCGTAGACCTTCTGGAGAGAAATATCTGCTGGATCATCGTTGATAATTCTGATGTGGGGAGAAAGTGGAACGGCAATGGGCAAAGTGAACAGAATATTCCGACGTCTGGTTTCCACTTTTCTTGACAACGTATCACCAAAGACCCGGAAAAGCTGGAAAAGCGATTCTTCACGTCTACAATGACGAGCTGCTGGGAACTGTACGCTGAAAATGTGTTCGCTTCCATCGTGTCCTCTTATTCTCAACCGCTTGTAGCAGGCATTGGTACCCCTGACCAAATCAATCGTAGGCAAGAACCGATCTATCTTGACGAAATGGGAATTGTTATCTTTGTTCAAAAGGTATTGACCTGGAACTTCAATTTCTTCGAATTTCTGATGATGGAATTCACTCAAATGTGGACAAAGATTCTCGAGATTGATCTCGGCAAATCTCCGGTCAAGCTTGTCTTCGAGCCTATCACGCCATTTCCTCAACTTGTTGATGTAAGTTTCAAGGTTTGGCTTTTCAAACACCAAGTCCTTTTCGAATTCGGTTCGGATTTGTTTTGGAAGAACTGTTTCTGCAAATTTAGTGATGTTGGCCTCTGTTACTGGTGGTAATTTGGCATCGTCTCGAGGGTTTCCAAGCCTGTTGAGATACTGAACACCATCATTAAGAAGAGCCACACTCAATCTGTATGCGTCTTCGTCAGCTGTACACTTGAATCTCTGGTTTATCTGATCCACAAGTGATTCTAACGAAAGAGCAAGAAGAGGGTATGCTGTTTTGAGAATACCCATGATTTCTTCCACATGCTCCCACGACTTTCTGGCTCCGATTGGAGTAGAATTGTTGGCACCAAATGGAGGCCCTGAGCCATCAGCGCCTTTATTGTCTTCTTGACTAGCACCATTAGTCTCAGACTTGATTTCCTTGGCCCCTTCTTCTTCTTTGTTTTCATCCTCGTCTTCATCCATCTTGTCCTCGCTTTCATCTTCTTTGGCATCTTCTTTCTCATCCTCTTTGTCACTAGATTCTCCGTTTTCATCTTTCTCTTCTGCAATTGCTTCATCGTCAGCTTTGAGTCCATCTTTGTTTTCTTCTGCGGTACCGTTCTCTCCATTTGATTTAGAGGGTGGTGACTTGGTATGTTGTCTGGTCATCTCCATATATTGTCTCTGTTTAGCAGCAAAGTCCTCCTTTGTGGTACGAAGGTGGAAATGTAATGCTTGAGGGTAGCTCTTGGCAATCCGAATAAGAACTTGCCTAGCCAACCCGGCTTCTTTGTGAGATAAAGCAGAAAGCAACTGAGGAATAAACGTGATCCAGTACCATACTGGAACCTCTCCCTTGAAGTTTTCAAAAGCTTGAGTCAAAGTTCCTGAGCTATCGTCCAAACTAATAAGCCATAACACTCTGGTGAGAAGTCTTCTGGTCTTGCCATTTTTATACAATCCAGCAGCCTGTAAGTAGCAGCTAATCGCGTTGTTAGCATAAACCATGTCGTTTGGATTCTCCTTGAACCGGCGGTCATTGAACTGACCCCATTCGGCCCAGGCTTTTGGTAAGTTAAGATCAATTTGAACAGATGTTGCAAACGCCTTATTCGCTTCGTCTTTTTGGTTCAACTTATTCAAAAACATACCCTTCAAAGTGAAGAATTCAGCCTTCTGTTGGGTAGCAAAGTATACCAAGTTGGTGTTACTAATGACGTCCAAACCGGTGTTCAACTCGTTGGCGTTTTGATAATGACATTTCACCTGTTCTTTCAACTTCAAGAACGCCTCTTGAATCTCAATGTTGGGTAATTGGTAAATCTTGGTCAACTGATTGATACACACATCTGCCATTCCATGCTTTCTGGCCACATGAGCAAATCTGTTGATTACCCAGGCGATTTCATGGAACCCTCTGTAAGCATAAGAATTGGCATTGCTGCCTGAATTCGACAGCTGAAGCACAGGAATGAAAGGCATGTACACCTCGTTGATTACCTGGAATGCATGTTGACGCCAGGTGATCAAGTCGTTCCAAATATTGATATCGTCCCAGATATTTGGCAATCTTTCACGCCACACTTGCAACACTCTCTTCAAATCTTGCGACTTGACGTCCAAGTTCTGGGCATTGGTGGAAACAAGACTTGAGTATACTTGACTTGCTTCCATGAATTCCACGTATTGTTGGAAAGTGTGCAAAAGTGGAATATGAGCATTGCTAAACTTGGGTGGTAGTCCGTGCCATTTTCTAAGAGCCAATTGAATACCTTCATCACATAACTTTGACAAGTCTGCCAACGTCTGCTTTTCTTGGCCATATCCTTGCAAACATAAGAAGGTCTCAAAGATCTGTCTTCTTGGTGTTGGAACGTCCATGACACTCTTAACCGTTTGCTCAAGAGTTTCTCTATCGGCGTTCCAATCAGCGACTCTCCAGCCACATTCAAGAAGAAGATCCGAGAATCCTTCATGTTTAGCAAGCTCCGTAAGAATGTCCCAATGCTGGAGCTTTTCCGTACACAATATCCAGTGATCTTCCCAGAGAGAATACTCTGATTCTCCATATGGTAAAGCACCACTCCTTGCCTTGATTTGAGCAGCTTCGTACAACTGCTGGGCCTTTTCCCAGAGCCCGATTTGCTCGAATGATAAGGCAGATATTGTTTCGGAGTATTTAGCTCTTCTTCTCCACAAACCATAGAACATATCGTCCTCTTTCAAGGTAGCGAACAATTTGGATAACGCATCCTGTGTGACTTCAAACACCTCGGCATTACCGTTAACCGACTGTTCCTCGATGTTCTCAAGAATATTGATTCCGTAAGACCAGGCATTGAAATTGGAAGCAAGGCACTCCACGGCAAAAGGAGGTAACTGTAGCTCCTTGCACTTGGAAATACCCTCTAGTAACGATTGCACGACGTTTGGTCTGCTGTCGATTTGACGAGTGTGGTAATCCTTCGACAACAACACCACCAAGAACCTGGTGAAATCAAGATGTTCTGATCTCGGAACCGAACTGAACGCAACTGGGAAAACGGTGGACCAAGCCTTATGAACCGTTTCACTGCTTTGATAAAACATATCTATCAAAGGCTCCAAAACAGCCCCTGCTTTCAAGTTGGAAACTTCTCCCAAGAATGCCTTGTGTTTCTCCAAAACATCCTTGAGAGGATCACTCACATCAATTTCCATATCGTCATCGATAGTGAACGAGAACGAATTGATTGGTGCCCACTTACACTCATCCTCCACGAGCTTTATCTTCTTGTCAAAGTCAAAAGAGCCATAAAGAAGCTGCAATGCTTGATTCAACCATGGGTAATCTGCCAAGAATTCCCAGTTTTGTTCTCTGATCACATAATACAATCTCTTGTTGATGTCCTTCTCTAAACTCTTGTTCAACAACGACATCAACTTGTGACGAATAGCCACGTCAGCAGACCTAGTACCCACCAAGAATGGCTGCTCCATACGAACAGTCAACTCAGTGCAGCTAAAAGCATCGTCTTCAAAAATATCCACAATAATTTGGTAAAACTCTTTGGAAAGAGTAGGTTCACCTCTAATTTCGAAAACCATCATTTTGGCAAGAATAGCAGCCTTCTCCTTTGTAGTCGGGAACAAGTCGGTGTTAGAAAACACCCAGCCCTTGACAATCTTTATTATTTTCTCCAAAGTGTCCTTGTCAAGAGATCTTTCAATCAATTGAGCGAGTAACGACAAGAAAATCCGTCTTTGGTCTCCTAAACTCGAAATCCTCATGGATGACAAGTTCAAAATTCGTTCCAATAGCCTGGTGGTCATTTTGGCCTCAGATTCCGAATTTGAATTGTCGCCAGAACTTCCAGGGGAGCCTTGATGGGTGATTGTGATATGATCTTTACACAACTTGCTGAAGGTTTTCATAATCATTGGCAAAAGCGGATCTAAGGTATTGGGCATGTAATTTGCCAACGTCCAAGACAAAGTGACCCCGGCTGCCACCGATGGCATCTCGTTCAAGTCTTCGGAAACCGTCGTTGTCAACAAGTCAACAAACTCCTTGACTTCTTCATCCATATCTTCAGTTGATTCCTGGGTATTCTCCTCATTTATAGCCTGAAGAATAGTTCTCAATACTCTCTGAAGTGCTTCTTGAATGTCATGATTGTCTGATTTGATACACTTTTCAAGCAACTTGTGGAAGTAAGAGAGATTTTTCAAGATCCACTCAGACGACTTCCATTCTAACACAACTCCAAGAACTTCTAATGCATTCAAACAGTATCCCAACAAATTTGATGAGTTCAAATCATTTGAAAGAAGAAACTTTTCAAAGAACGTCAATTTCACCGATACTTCTGGCCAGTGTTCGGGACTTAAGAAATCACTCAATATTCCCAATGCTTTTTGACCTAGTTCACTTTCTGAAGCTCTTTGAGGACTGATACAAACGTACCGGATCAAAAACGTCACACATGCTTCCTTTTGTCCTAAAGGAACTTGGTATGTTGGTGAGGTAGTGAAATCACTATCATCATCCTGTTTAGCTTCTTCAGTGGCTTCATTCATGTCATTTTCGTTGGCATCGGATTCTTCCTTTGCCTTTCTTTCCCACCTAAGAATAAGCTCTGCTAGTTCTATCGCCAAAACTTGATTTTCAATGGCAGGGTTGGCTAAAATCGTCAATTTGCCCATAGCGGTGATGATGTTGGAAATAAAGTGTTCTCTGGCAACAAAGAAAATATCAGGATGCTGAACGATAAACTGATAAACGTTCAATACCTGCGTGACATTGAACCCGTCTTCAGATATGACTCTTCTTGGCCATTTCAACCAGCTCAACATAGACCCTTCTTCCACTCTTTCTGGCATCACAGGTGCCAAAATATCCAAAGCCTGTTTAACCAAATGTCTGGAGTCAGTTTGATGGGTACGGAGAAGGGCAACAAACACCTGAGTTGCAAGCTTGCTTGGAGTCTCGTAAGCCGAAATGAAGTACGAAGTGGTGACGTAAGCAACTTGTTTGGTGATGTTGTCATCCAACTTGATATAATTCCAACTGAATTTGATGATATCTTTTCTGAACTCACTCAAATACGTTGGCCCCCATTTAAGCAAAATGGCGGTGGATTCCAAAAGCTGGTAACGGTATCTGTCGAGTCTTCCAGAAGTATGGCTGGTGATTATATCATTGGTAGACCTCCACACTCCGTCGCAGATTGACTGCAACCAAGCAGGGGATCCATCCTTGAAAAATGCATCAATGTTTCCAGTCTTTTTCACTTCATATAAGATAATGGAGTTGAAAATCTTCTTTAAGATAAAAATCTTGGGTTTCAAGTTTGCTTCAGGCTTCATAATGAATGCAGTACACTTCTCCAAGTATTCTGCTTTGAAAGCCATATCAGTTGACGAAACAATTGACTTGAAAATAAAGTCCTCAATTGGCGTTGGCACCCGTTGTTTGGAGCTCAAGATCTCGTCGATGATCACGAAAAGCACATCGGTTTCACTACTGTTAATCTCCAAAAAGTTGATAAGAACAGATTCGATGTTGGTCATTGCCTGATCAGATTGGAAATACGATGCCGAAGACAGGGCTTCACCTTTGTTTATCACATCCTTCGTCATCAAGAAAAGCTTGAGAATTGTTTCCTTTTGACCATTGAACCATTCGGTTTCGTGTTGAGACATGGACTTCAAAATGTCCACCGTATTGGCATACTTAACTACTTTGACCTCGTAATCAGTCTCAGATTCCACGTCGTTTATTATTTCATCGAACTTTTCTTGAACCAACTTCCTGACATTTTCACATTCTGGAGCACCCACAAAAGATGCCAACATGTTCCCAAGTTTTCTGTTTTTGAAGTTGTTGATGAAGTATTCCACGGCGTTTTCGGAAAACCGGTTCAAGTACTTAGCAACAGGAGCCCTGAATGGGGAGTTTTGATGACGATCCAAGTGACCTTCCAAGTACTGTAAAGTGTTGATGATTTCCTCCATAAACGTATATGCCTTTGCTGGCAAGAGGTGGAAAATGTTCAAAATGGCAATAACAATCTTGACTGTGTGGTTATTTTCCAAGTCCTGGCTTGAAATTTGTCTCAAAGTATTAATCTGAGCCCATGCCATGAGATGGTCCAATAACTTACGTCCAATTTCAACACGGAAATAGTAAATCAACAACTCTAAAAGTCTGGCTAAAGCTTCAAGTCCTGACACCGTAAGCTTTTTATGGTCAGATAAGTTCATCAACATTGGTCTGAGACCGTTTTGAAGGATATCCTTAGGTAACTTGGCATTTCCTTGGAGACTGGCTTTCAATCCCAAGTATGCTGCATGGATGATTTCCGTTGATTTGTTGCAAAGGGCTTTGAAAAACACCCCCAATATCTTGATTCTTGCTTCAGGTGCAGAACTCAAAGTGAAGTCAGGTCTCGACAAGGCAAGGGACAATAATTTGACACAAACCACTCTCAACTCAATGAGCTGTTTCGAAGTTCTGTGTTCGTAAAGTCTATGCACATTTGCTAAAGATTCGTCTTCTGCGTCAACCAACACCAATGCTTCGAAAAGCAATCTGTTCAACTCCTCGTTAAACGTCAAGAAAGTCTCATCGAGATCCAAACAAAACGTTATAGCATCAATGTTCCCGATTTGCATGGGGAAAGGCAATGCTCTCAATGGCTTACCGAAGATCGGGGTCAATAATAACTGTTTGCAGGGTCCAATAATGGTTGCAATTGGAACTCCTGTTGTCTCTGACAACACCGTCAAGGATTTCTTGGATAATTCTCTGACATGTGGATTGGCACTGGCTAAATCGTACACCAATGCCCCGGCAATAGTCTGGAACGGCTTTTCAAGTAACGTTTCCTTTGTAACTCCTTCATTGCAGTCCTTCAAAACCTTCAACGTCAAGCTCTCCGTCAATTCTCGAACATTCAGCGGAGCAGTGTCTGGAGTATCTCTTGTGATGAAGAAGAACGATCTGATCATCTCGAACTGGCGTTTTTGAAACCACGAGACCGGAATTGACAAGTCTTCTACCAATGTTTTGAGACCAAGAATCCCTCCCAATTTTGTGTAGTAGAATTCACTATAACAACAATGGGTGAATCTGTAGAAGATTGTTCTGAAGAATGGCGAATATAACGCATCGTCAGCAGAGCCAAAAACGGCAACGGTGGTGGCATGAATGGATTTGATAGTTTCAATACCCTGGTCTCGAACATCCTTATCCCAGAAGCTCAAGGCATAGATCAAGGCATTGAAGAATGCATTTTCACTGATAAACACCGTTCCTTCTTTGTCATCCACACAGAAAGGACGTTCCTTTTTGACCTTCTCAGCCACCGACACTCTCAAATACGTCAACGTCACGTGGATGGTGATGCCATCAATGAGTTTCTTGGCTTCTTCCTTCAATTCCGGAATGGTAACGGCAAAGAACAATGCCTCCAATAACCTCGAAAACAACTTCTGTTGAATATCGAGCTTGTTAGCATCCTTGACCTGGGAGTCTTCCAATGTCACCTCGTCCTCAAGCTTCTCGTCTTTCAAGATCTTTACACACTTTGCAATGTATTTAGGAAAGTCGTCAGTGGCAGGAGTGGTATCAAGAAGAAGTTTGAAGATGGACGACAAGTACTTGAATGCACTGACCCGGTAATGGGCTTTGATCCTGGGGTCTTCCAACAACTTAAGAGCCGATTCAACTCCCGGAGTTATCGACACAGGAACCTCGTCTTCCAAACCATAGATCAGAAAAAGAGCCTTGACTTCTTGGTCCAATGCTGACTGCGATTTCAAGTTGCTGTAAGGTTTGAAATGCTTATGATTTCTGCCTCCCAATTTCCCAAGAATTCTGATAGCAGTGTGTGAATGTTGATGGTGGTATGGCACGGGCTCCAAGTGTTTCCAAAGAGCCGTCGTGATCTCGTCTATCACCGGTTCAATCATGGGGTCGAAATACTCGGCAGTTAAGTTGTCCACACATAACTCAAAGGTTCTTAAACCTTGACTCACCAACTCCTGTGATCCGTTTAAAGCATGCACCAACGGTCTGGTTAAATGATTCAAATGGGGCACCAAAACTGAAAGACGTACTGGCACTGTCAAACACAATTCCACGTATATATCTCTTTCGTACGGACGACGAGCATTCACTATCATCTTGTTCAAACTTTCAAGAAGTACTGGCAATATTGGCATGATCTCCTTATACAAGCTCTCAAATCTGCCACCACTTATGCTCCGGAACAAGATCCGGACCAAGTAGGAGTACACTATTGGTTCTTCAGCGTTGGTGGATAATTTCAACGATTCCAATATTAAATGGTTCAAATGCGGCAATATCACCGCTTCGTTGGTATTTGGGAATAGGTTCACCGACATGAAGCAAAGCTTGAAAAGTCTTATCAAGATATTCGACTTAACAAGGTCAACTTTACCCAACTCTACTAATTTGGACCTCAAGAACGAAACGAGTAATCCAGAAAAGTTAGCAGATGTGATTTCGGATGCCAAAAAGAATTGGGGTAAGTGTAACAAAGCAGCATTATCCAACATCGATTCAAACAAGAAAGGTAATTCCGATCCAATGATTTCGTTGAAAGATGCTGGATCCACGTGAATGAAGATTGTAGCGAAGATTTCCATCAAATCTTTCTCTTCCTTCGATGATGTGATTGGTAAGTTTGGACCTCCAGTTGAAAAGTCGAATGCTTTAGCTTGTGGGGGGGTTTTGGGTTTGGAAATGGAGAAAAACCGAAGACAACTGATCCCGCTCCTAAACAAATCTCTCAAGATATTGACTTCTTCAAAAGAAGTGATTTTAGCTGATTCGTTCCACTTATCGTAATTGACAATCTGCCCCCCAGTTTTGGGATCAGAAGCCGTTGGTTGAGGTGGCACCGGAGGATTACAGCTCTTTAACCCGAATATCACCGACTTTAAGAACGTCATTAACGTTCTAAACAAATATCTTGCATCTTTCAACATATCTGAGTTAACCGATGGGGTTGAAGCACTGATGGGAGATAATGACTGAAGATTGAAGATATCCACTGCCTCGTCCAGCTGGTCCAGGGATTCTTCAGATTTGGGGTCCACATCCATTTCTTGAGGCTCTTCCTCCTTTAGTTCACTACTGGTCAAAAGCCTGACATCACTAGGTTTCTGTTGCTGGAGACTCAATTGCTTTCTGGAGGAGTATCTGGTGATGGCCTTTTTGGACTCCACTTCCTTCTTGGCCTTGTTCTTTTCAAACTGGTTGTGCACTCTTATTATGTGATCGTATTTTCTGTCCAAGCTGTGGAACCGCTTGGCGTAAGAGTCGATGATTATCATGAAAAGTTGACGTCCTTCCAACTTATTAGGCATCTTCATGATACGCTCCACCAAGTTCAACAACAATTTGGCACTCATGATCTGTACTGTCAACGCCAACGAGTCGTCTTTTAACAAATCACAGTATATAGTGACAGTAAGCCAGATTTGCTTGGGAGTCAACTCATTTCGGACGTTGTGAATGAAATCCGCCACGGTAGAGTATGCCAACGGCCTTAATGTCTCGTACGCCGTCAACCCTTCACCAATAAGGATTTTTTCATCGAAAAGGAGCTCGATTTTGGGAATAAATTGGGATCTGAAAGGAGTGGACAAAATGTGTCTAGTAGCATGCAAAAGCTCCTTCCGGGCCACCGATAGCTCGGCAGGACAATCCTGTAACAACCGCAAGATAACATCCGGCACCACCTTGGCTTGTTCGGGGGCCAAATGCTGGTTAGCGTACCCTCTAATAAACACATATGCCAAAAAAGAAGCAGCCTTGACTTGTCCCAAAATAAAGTCACTATAATCCTGTCTATTTTTTATATCTGGCGATATGGACGTGACGACCTTGGTCTCATTTTGAACGGATTCTCGGTACTCCTTCTGTTGCTCCACTTGCAATGTCAACAAATTGACAATTTTGGGTAAAAACACTCCCAAAGAGGATTGTACCAAGTTCTTATACGACGAGTATAACGACACCATGGTGATAGGACACTCGGCAAGCGTTTTGAACGAATACATGGCCTTGTTCAACGTCTTTGCCCCTTCGTCGCCAAAAGACGTGGGAGACATCTCTTTGTCGTCCTGAGATGGAGACCCGCTATTGTCGCCATTAAACACGTTCACCACCGTTTCCGGCACGTTGTCGTATATCTGAGCTATCACATCAATGAAGCTCTGAGAGCTTTCCGCCAAATTCGCCTTGTATGCCTTGTGTAAGCTAGTAATAATCTTCATACACAAAACACCATTATCTTCATTTTCCTCCACCAATATTCTGGTCAAAACCTGCAAAATACCGTCTGAATACGGCTGGAATGTGTCGTTCATGACGGACCGGTGGATGATCTCGAGAATGGAGTTTCTGACCTTTTGTTCGGGGGCCTGGGAGTGGAAAACGATAGGTACTTCCTCGAGATACTTCAAAAAAATCGGCACGAGGTTAGATAAAAAGTACTCGTATTCTGTAGCGCCATTGAAGGTTTCAATCATGTCGAGCAACTCGCTGAGAATGGAGTGTACTTCCTTGAAGTCTTTGTTGTCATCTAGCCTTGACACAAAAGTGTCTAGTTGTGCTTTGTACGACATGTTGATTTGAATGAAAAACAACGAGAAATGAAAAACTGGGAAATGGGTTTGAAAAAGTTGAAGCTTTTCACGTGAGGATGGCGTGAATGTCACGTGGGTGTGGCCGTACCGTAACGCGCATTCAGGAGAGTATAAGGACTGTACCCTGTCTTTACAGCAAGTTACCCGGCTCTGGGGTTTGGTATAAAAGGA
>JAKTSQ010000037.1:0-92664 GCA_030580295.1 Yamadazyma sp. yHKS699 | reverse complement strand
ATAGCCAGACAATTTCGGTGCAACAGGAATGAGCTATTTTTCACTCAAATGATGGGATGTGCCTATATGGGGCACCCTGTTGATAATGAACCCCTTATTGAATATCTAAAGGTGTTTTGGAGGTGCTCGAGTTGGTAGCATCGATTTGCGATTACGTGTTTGTGGATTTCTTACCCGCCGATATGAATTGTTTTTCTCATAACACAAATTATTTGCAACCTATAACATGGGGTCCAATGAGCCTTTTAATTTGGAGATGGAGCAAACGTGTCTTCGTGAACTTCAACGCCTTGGCCAGACCTTCCGTCTAGACGAGCGTTCCCGCCTTAAGAGGTGGGCCCAACAGAGGTGGATACAACAACAGAGGTGGGCCCAACAGAGGTGGATACAACAAAGGTGGGTCCGACAAAGGTAAGAAGCCGTAGGATTACAACCCTTGATCTGTTTGCTTTATCTAGTTAGAAATGTGTCCCTCCGTACTATTTTTCTCTCTTCGAAACCTCGTGGATCTGAACCCATTTATGTAATTATTCGGGGGGTCCATTCAGTTTTGGGTCCATTCAGTTTTTGCAGCCACTCAAACGTCTAAAAATAAAAAACAAACCTGGCTGATCTAGTCACTACTAAGCTTTGATAAAACCAATGAAAAGCCACGCCCCTCACAATAATTCGGAAGTTAGCCTTAGATGAATTGTTCGTTGAATTATAACCCCCCAAGTTAATCACTAGTAAATTTGTAGGTACTCTAGAGAATCAACGAATCAAAGATATTCATCGAAACCGTGGCCTCCTAGAGCCCGTCCGATAGTGTTGAAATTTTTTGATCAAGGGTGAATCAATTAGGTCGAGCTAACATTTTGCACCCTGAAGAAGTGCTTGCAAAGTCATTCTCGCTAAAGGTATTAGTATCTCACTGCCAAGTGACAAAAAGTGTAAAAATCGCAGTTTTTATCATACTACATTTTATGACCCTGAAACCAGATTACGACACGTCATTGCCTCCTCCCAGCTACGAAGAGGCCGTCACAGGTACGCTGACGCCACAGGAAACGTCTTCTCTGCAATACCGTCCGCCTCCCCAAAGACCCCCACATCCACCTCCACATCCACAAAGACCTTCAAATTCACAGCGTCCTGCTGCACCAGCCGCCACCCCGTCTTCCCAAGGCTCCAGCTCGGTTAACGACCTATACACTGCCAACGACCAGCTTCCCTTCCGGTACCCCAGCGGTTATTTCTGCCAAAAGTGCAGAAATACCGGATTTAAAGACAAGTCCAAGTATTGTTCCACCTGTTGGGAGAAGTTTTATTTGCTTAAAAACGCCTACAATCCCAATCCTCGTCTTCCGTTCAAGTACCCTGTGGGGTTCTACTGCAAAAAGTGCAATAACTCCGGTATACGGCACAAGAATGGTTTGTCTTGTAAGGACTGCTATGAACGGTTTGCACCCAGAAACAGTTCTATTCCAAAGGTGTATCGGAGCAGTTTTCCGCTTGATTTGTTTGACACCACTACCACCACCACCACATACCACATTCCGCCTCCTGTGCCGCCTCCGGGGCCATTCCCGGGCCATGTGCCGCCCCAGGGATTCCCAGGTCCTGGGCCGTTCCCAGGTCCTGGTCAGTGGGGGCCACCAGGGCCACCTCTTGTGCCGTTCAACGCGCCACCGTTGCGGGTGCTACCGGGGGATCCTCGGCTTGGGGGAGTATTGTGTGGTAGATGCAGGGGAAGTGGCCGGGTGACGTTTTTTCTAGACGAGGAGTTGTGTCCTGTGTGCCACGGAGTGGGAAGGTTAATCAACCACTGAGTGACCACGAAGCGTACGAGTGCATTTGGTGTGCTGGATGGTATAAACCGTACCGTTGTACTGTACTACTGGCTGAAGTGGGTACTAATGCTATGCACGGAAAGATCAAGAGATCGGAGAAAAGATCAGAGACAAGATCAACGAAACCATAAAGACACCAAAAGATCAAAAGATCGAAAAGACGACACTAGAAATGGGACAGAATTGCTCAGACAAGCCACAGAAGTAAGTTGTAAAACTATGAATATATGAGTATATGAAAATATGAAGATGAACTCATACTTAACTACAATGAATCTTAACTACAATGAACCATCAGAGATGAGAATGCCACGTCTGACACGCTGACTTAAGCTACATAGACAGCTGTAAGTAAATCCCCAGAGTTCTAAACGGATTAAACCAGGTAGAGATCTAAATGGGTCTAACCAGAGAGATCTAGATGGGTCAAACCAGAGAGTTCCAATTGGGTTGAACCAAGTAGAGTCCACACCTCTCTAAACAAGATAATATTTCAAACCTGACATCCAGTTTAGAAGGAACATCCCGATTAGATCATTGATTACATAATCGTCCTTTGGCGCTTGGTGTATAAAAGCCCTTTCCACTCCCATGTTTTTTGACGTTAATCAATTTCTATGACCCTGAAATCAGAATACGACACGTCACTGGCTCCTCCCAGCTACGACGAATCTATAGCGAACACGCAGTCACCACGTGGAATGTCTCCACAATACACCCGTGTCCCTCCAGAAAAACCCCCACAAGACCGAAGACTTTCAAATTCATCGTCTTCACCCAGCTCTGCTTCCCTGGAAGGCTCCAGCTCAGTCCACGACGTATACATCGGCAATGACCAGCTCCCTTTCCGGTACCCCCCAGGATTTTTCTGCAAAAAGTGCAGAAACACCGGCTTCAAAGGCAGGTCTAAGCACTGCTCCCGTTGCTGGGAGAGGTTTTATTTACTCAAAAACGCCTATAATCCCAACCCCCGTCTCCCGTTCAAGTATCCCGTGGGGTTCTACTGCCGAAAGTGCAAGAATACCGGTGTACGGCACAAAAGGGGTAAGTTTTGCAAGGACTGTTATGAGCATTTTGCACCCAAAACCAGTTCTGTATAAAATTGCTTATTGGCTTGGTTTGTTCGGCACGACGACCACTGCCGCCAGATACCACTGCCGCCTTCTAAGTCACCTAAAAGAACCATTGAGCTGAACTGAGAGAAACGAACTATTGGACAGAGAGAAATGAGCTGTTGGTCAGAGATGAGATTAAATCAAGTGACAGATTGGTGAATGTAAATACATGAAAATTATGAATATATGAAAATGGAGCTGACCGTCAATATGAACGCATAGGCTACACATTTGAAGGGTACTTGTACCCATCGATCTCGTAGAAGTTCTCCTTGATGTTCCGAATACTCACAAACCTCGTCAAAATGTTTCCACTTCCAGCCTTATCGTTAGTACCAGACATTCTTGCACCACCAAACCACTGCTGACCCACGACGGCTCCCGTAGACTTGTCGTTGATGTAGAAATTACCAGCAGAATACCTCAAGGTCTCCTCTGCCAATCTCACCACTTCCCGGTCCCTGGCAAAAATCGAACCAGTTAAACCGTATTTGGTGACAGAATCTACTGATTTCAACACAGACTCAAATTCCGAGTCCTTGTACACGTAGCACGTCAACACAGGCCCGAAAAACTCGTTGGTTAAGAATTTGTGGTTAGGATTAGTGGTTTTGATCAAAGTTGGTTTGACAAAGAATCCAGTGCTTTTATCGTACTCTCCGCCCTGCAAGATTTCCAATTCTGGGTCCTGTTTGGCCTCCTCAATCACACCGGCCAACTTGTCAAACGACTGCTGGTGGATAACTGGGCCCATAAACGAGTTGACGTGACTAGTACAATCACCCATGGAGATAGACTTCATTTCGTCCACCAATTTGGCAGAAAACTGGGGCCATACCGACTCCGAAACATAGCACCGGGACGTGGCCGAGCATTTCTGTCCCTGGAACTCAAAGGCGCCTCTCAAAGACGACAATGCCGCATGGTCAACGGCGGCAGACGAGTGCACCACATGGAAGTTCTTTCCGCCGGTTTCTCCCACTATTCTGGGGAAATCTCTGTATTTATCGTTGGCCACATTGGTGGAGATCTTGACGTAGAGGTCCTTGAACACAGAAGTGGATCCGGTGAAGTGTAAAGCACTGAAAGCCTCGTCTTCCAACACCAAATCGGTGACCATCTGAGGGTTACCCGGAATGAAGTTCACCACTCCCTTGGGCAAGCCTGCTTCCTCCAAAATGTTCAAAAGCAAGTAGTTCGACAATGCAGCCGATGCAGATGGTTTCCACACCACGGTATTTCCCATTAAAGCAGGAGCTCCCACTAAATTGGCAGCAATAGCCGTGAAATTAAAAGGAGTCACCGCATACACAAATCCTTCCAATGGTCTGTATTCTGCCCTATTCCACACACCGGGAGATGACTCAATGGGCTGTTGGCCGTACAACTCTTCGGCGTATTTGACATTGAATTTGAAAAAATCAATCAACTCAGCAACAGAGTCAATTTCTGCTTGATAAACATTTTTACCTTGTCCCAACATCGTAGCAGCCAACATGTCTGTTCTGTACTTGGTGGAGATCAAATCGGCTGTTTTCAAGAAAATAGCGGCCCTGTCGCTCCAAGGCATGCTCATCCACTGAGCTTTAGCTTCTTTGGCACTGGAAATAGCCTTTAAAACATCAGACTCTGATGCCTGTGAAACTTGCGCCAATACTTGCTTGTGGTTGGCGGGGTTGATGAATGGCACAGTCTGGCTCTTGAAAATCTTTTCTCCGTTGATAACCAAAGGAATATCAATGGTTTTAGAGAATTTGGTGATGGACTGGCCCAATGACGACCAATCCTTCACATGGTCTCTTGAAAAGTCCTTGACGGGCTCATTGGTCAAGGATTTGGGAACCTTGCTGAACGACAACTGCGACGCGTATCTGACGGCTGATCTTTTGAAGCAGTTCATGGTGAAAAAGTTGGAAAAGTGGGCAGGGTGATGGTTTTATATGCCCCACGATTTAATGGCGCGATGGGGCAACTGATAGCGATCGCTTCTTTTTGCTTTTTTTGCTTTTTTTCTTTCTCACTTATCGGCTGCAAATATCACATCGACTTGGGTACTTAAATCCTTCACCCACAGTTCGACTTCCTTCTTATTCTGTTCAAACACCTCAATGCTAGCGTCTAACTTGCGGTCCACGTCTTTCAAGCTCTCTTCCCAGCTCCCCATCTCGCCTGACAACTGATTGAACAACGACTCGAAATCTCGTACAAACCGGTGATTCTCGATCAGTGATAGGTGTACGTCGTTCAACGCCCGGAGCCGGTCAAGTAGACGTCCGCTGGTGCTTATGTACTCGTCTATGTCCGGCAAATGGTGCACCAACGTGTTGATTTTGTCGTGTTTATAGTTTTCCATGGCATTGGACGAACGCACCTGGGAAACCTCTGGGGAATCGAGGAGCTGGTGGACGTGCTGCTGGATCTCAGAGGTATGGTATTCGGGGTTGGAAATGACCTGAAGTTTTCGGGCTAGGTCGTTTACCTGGTGCTGGAGGGGAGTGCTCATGTGTGCGATGTTTTCTAGTCTAGCGACTTTCTTTTCTAGCTCTGTGACATCTGCGGTATCCAGAGAAGCCAAAGGAGAAGCGGTCACCTTGGCAGCAGTCACCTTGGCAGCCGCGGCCTCGGTCACGTCAAACAATTCCTGTATCTGTACTTTATACGAATTAGCACCATGCGTGATGCGAAGATCTTGTGCTAGCTTGATCAAACCGTCCACCTGGGGCTCTTCTGTTGTCTCCTTAAGCTCCTGTAGCTCACGTGATATCCTGGCAAGCTTCTGTGCCGGCGTTTCCGATTTGTACGCCTGGAATCCACTGGCATTTAATGATGTATTTGCGACATAGTTAAAATTCACCTGGCCGTCCACAAACTCGTTATTGAACCGGCCAAACGACTTATCGTACTCGATGGTGGTTTCTATGATATCCTCGTTCTGGGACTCGGCGATTTCGGGGTCTGAAACGCTGTCGATGTCCGAAGTTTCATACACACTTGGCTCCTCCTCCATTTAAATAGAATCAATTAAATCGCGTATTGAACTTACAAATATAAGATGGGCAAATGTCAGTATACATAGAAGATAGGAAAATTTTATCATTAACAAAAGAATAGGGCCAATGGGAGGGTATGCACAACTACCGAATGTTTTGTATGCGTACTGGAGCTGATGACCGGGTCCGCGTGCAATAAAGTCAAAAACGCTTACATTTTCCAACACAAGAGCTGCCCTTTACCACCAGAAAATCGTAGTCTTAATCCCAGCCCAAAGGAATGCAAAATAATGTGAATTCCTCATAACAAAAACTTGAGTAGATACTTGGATATTTAATGTCTATTTTACAATTACAAGTTTTCTAGCCATATCCCATATCCTCATAATGAGAGTCTACAAAAGAATGGCGCAAAAAGGCGTTCCAAAGCCCCTCAAGCTCCGGGTCGTTGGGCTGGTCTTTAGACCCCTTGGCCCCGAGCTTACGTCCAAGTTCAAGCCAGCTACCTACTCGAAGATCTTCCATATTGTAGAACTTGTCGTCGGTGCTGTACTCATACTCGTAACTGAACTTTTTCTCGCCCTTATTGACCTTGGCCAAGTCCACGTAGTACTGAGTATATCTCTGAGGTGTAAAGGTCTGGGGCGTGTATGCAGGGCCCAACGGCTTGTCGGTAGGCATTTTTGGCGGAATAGTCTTGTCTTTCTTGAACGCGAAATAGTCAGTGGCTGCAAATTCTTCGTCGTCAAAAGAGTCCATATAGTCCATGTACCTGTCAACACCAGCAAAGAATACGTCCCAACTGCTTTCCGCGGGCTGGTTCATTAGCAATGAGTTCAAGCCCGTGGTGTTATACTCCCACACTCTCAATCCAGGGTTAAAAGTAGGAATCACCGACGCCGTGACGTGCGCAATGGAGTATCTTTCACCATGGGCACCAGACTTCTTTTCCAGCTTGATGTTGCCGTAATATTCGTCCCTCAACCCTGCCATATAGTCGACTTTGTTCCTGGGAACTCCTCCGGCTATTCTCATAGGAGGCTGCTGAGACATCATATCGTCGTCGTCGCCAAAAATGTCGTGTTCGTCCATGTCATCAATCTCAAGAGACTTGGCGCCTTTCTTGCCTTTTTTCTGCTTCTGCAGTCTCTTCAACGACTTGTAAGCGGCATTGGCATCCAGGGGGATAAAATGGTCAATATTCATGTGGCCATATAACCCACCAATAATCACGTCACGGAACTCATAGCTCCAAATAACGTACTTTCTCAAGCAGCTGATGTCGTAGTTCTTCTCATTGGGTGGCACATGGCCTGTGAGCCACACCTTCATGTTTTTGGCCCGGATTTCCTTCAAAACCATCCCCAACCATTCAAATAGCTTGTATCCTGGATCTTTTTTGTTATCACAGCTGTCGACCAACGGATTCGACTGGAACAAGTACAACGTGTTGATCGACAAGATGGCCAATTGGCCCGGCACCACCTCCTTAAAGAAATAAGCACCTCTGGTAAAGATATGGAGCTGATTTTGCGGCACAAATGGTGACCAGATCTTAAACATTTCTCTCGTCTGCAAAGTGGGCCCCGGAGCAAACAAATTATGGGGGTACACGTCGTTGTTCCCCAAGCTAGGCACCAAGTCCACCAACATGTTCCGGGGGTTCGAGGTGTCGGGGTTCTTGAAAATACTGTAAAGAAGATCGCTCACGTGATCGTTCATCTGGAAGATATCGTGTTCGTACCGGGGGTGGTTTCTATCGTTGTCGTGACGGATATTGTCCCCGGTCCACACAATAAAGTCGATTTTGTCCTTCAAGTTCTCTTCTATCCATTGGAACGTCTTGTTCATTAGCAGCACGGGAGAATCACATCCCAAAACGGCATCTCCGTATTCTCCGGCGTCTCCTTCGCCGTCGTGACACATACTCTCGTGGCTGGACCCCACCTTGTAGAATTCGTCGGGGTGGATGTCGGTGATGTGCAAAAACCGGCCATGTATAATCTGGTCATTGACTTTTATAGGGTTTCTGACGGTCAAATTGAGGGCTTGCAACTGCAGGATATGGGTGCCTTCCAATGGGACGACGGATGTGAGGAGGACCGGCCGAGCATATTGCGAGCAGTGCCACAAATACGCTATACCAGTTAGTAGGGCAATGAGTTTGAACATGTGGGTGTTTATTGTTTTTGAGACTGAGGTGTAGTTGGTGTCACGTGTGGAACAGTCACGTGCCAAGAATTATATTGGTATGTCACGTGACCATTTCCGATGTAAACAGTCAAGAACCCAAGCGCAAACGCGGTCCAAACAACCCATTAACTCAATCCAGTCAAATAATGCAATAATCCCACATAAATGACAAATCGGGAACCTAAATCCAAAAACGCACGTAATTACCTCAAATCACCTGCGTTTCGTCCGCAGGCTGCACCTTCGACTAAACTCCTATTTACTTTGGCGAAAAGTAAACAACGCGAAACTGTGAAACGTTAAGAAAGGGGCCGCAGATGGCTATGTCTGGTGTTTGGTGTTTGGTGTGGTGTTGTTGGATTTCGTTTGGTGTTTGGGTTTCATTTTGTGGTTAATTTGTGTTTAATATGTGTTTCTGTATTAGAATGTAATGTAAGGTTAATGCAAGACTAATGCAAGATTAATGCCAGATAAATGTGTTTATGATGTTCTTTGTTCAGGCGTGAACACAAAAATGCAACATGTAGGCGGTATGGATGGCATAACGTGAAAAACGTATAAATGACAAACCCCTACCCTCCTTCTCGTGTCTCTTTTTTCCAAATTTAACCCATCACGAATTCGACATTAATGGTTTTTCTCAATTCGGATTAAATTATTTTTTTTATTTTGATTGTTTTGAAGTTTGTGTACCACATATAAAAGCGTTACCAGATCCCCTTGTTTTTTTCTCCAGTCATTCGTTAATCGTTTCTGATCCATTCTTTCTTTTAGATACTGCTTCCTTCAGGCACACTTTCCCTACCATGTCTATCGTCCAACAAAAGACCTACAATAAGCCCAGCTTACCTCCATTGTCCTCGCTTTTAAGAGACCAGAACTACAAATTGCCTTCACTTGATACGTTGTACGATGTCAAACAGTCGCTCCCACATCCCCACGCCACTTTGCCGTTACCGGCTCCACGGGCCTATGCTTCTACGCCCTCGTCTTCTGCCGAAAGCAGATCTCCTTCTAGTTCCCATGCTTCTCCTACATCTGCCACATTTGAACCAGAAAAGGAAAAGACAAAGAGGAAACAGGACAAGGCGTTTGCTTTCATAAGCCATTCGGTCGCCACATTTCCAAACCAAGAACCAGCTATTGACAATGCTCAATTGGCCAGAAGAAAAAGAAGAAGAACGTCTCCTAACGAATTGAATATCTTAAACCAGGAGTTCTTGGTGGGTTCTACGCCAAATAAACTCAGAAGAATCGAGATTGCTAACAAAGTGGCTATGACAGAGAAGGCGGTGCAAATCTGGTTCCAAAACAAAAGACAAAGTGTCAGAAAACAAGGTGGTAATGATAAAGAGGTGACAGAGCTTCCTCCCACGCCAGAAGTGTCTATGAACAATTCTATGAACAACTCGATGGTCAACATCAACACGTCTATGACTTCGATGAACACTTCTGTCATCAGCTCCACTCCAATCAAACCCACTTTGAACAAGGCCCACTCATTTGCCAGTCCTGATATTTCTAGATTAACCAGTGTGTCGCCTATTCAACTGGATGTGTTCAACAAGCCGGTGGTTCATGGACCCCGGCCCGTGTCTTCAACGCCCGTGTCATCCACGCCAGACTCTTCGTTTGTTGATGATTCAGACCGGTCGTTCTTTTTACAAGAAACCAAAAAGAAGCAACCGGTGTTATTGAACAATGCCAATAGCTCGACCATGACGTTCAAATTGGGCAAATTCAAGGTCCATAATGATAAAGAGAACAAAGAAGCACCTAAAAAACGCAGTAAGATCCAAAACTTGTTGAATAATGCTGCTGAAGATAGGAAACCATTGGGTGCTCTTAGTACCAATACCAATATCTCCATAAAAAAGTCTAAAGTTAATGAGGGGGTTCAGAGCTTGTTGTCTTTGAGAGGCGGCACCTGGACTGCTTGAGCATACCTGCATGTCACTTTGTATATTAGTGTATATAACACCTGCATCGAATAAAAGTATTAAAATTATTATCTGTGATTTTTGCAACCATTATTTTTTGACGGTTATATACTTTGTTTAACTAATTCCTTTTCTAGTCTAATAGGCAGCTGCATTCTTAACTATACCACCAACACCAGGTACACGTTTTCCTAACACTCCATACTAGTTATATGTGTTTTCCATTACACAGTCGTCACCATCATATTTTAAGTATACACAAGTCAGAATGTCGTGTCCATGCAATTTACGTGTCTTGGACATGAAACCAGTATCGTCTATACCCTGGGTTCACATCTTGTCTTCGTCTATGTATGTGAGAGAAATGCCGACGAATTGCTCATGATTTTGCAACCGTTAAACCAGGTAATGATTACCTGAGGGAGAATTCTTTAAGGACTCAAAGGAGTAGCCAGAAACCAAGTGCTGGTCTAACGTCCATGGTCTATATTGCTGGTGTCACTCGTGAGACTATCTACATATTTCACAAGCCTTTTCACTTGTCATGGCTAGTGGAAGTCTTTATACAAACAACAGGACAGAACAAACAACAAACCTAACGTAAAATAATATATTAGATTACATGAAAATATATACTATTATAAAGTGAAATTAAAAGGTTTAAAAGCCTTCATCCTATTTAACGACCACGAGAAGTAGTTTTGGTATGTTGACCTCTGACTTTTAATCCCCAGAAGTGTCTGATACCTCTGTGAGCTCTGATCTTCTTCAACTTTTCTAAATCATCTCTCAATTTAGATTCCAAGTTGTTAGCTAAAACGTGGTAGTTCTTACCGTCAATTTGATCGTTTTGTCTGTTTAAGAACCAAGCTGGGATTTTGTAGTCAGTTGGATTTTGCATAATGGTAACAACTCTTTCTAATTCTTCTTGAGTTAATTCACCAGCTCTCTTGTTCAAATCAACATCAGCTTTTTTACAAACCAAGTTAGAGTATCTTCTACCGACACCTCTGATCTTGGTCAAAGCATACATGATCTTAATTCTACCATCGATGTTGGTGTTCAACAAACTAGAAAATTGTTAGTATTGGTTGGGTTGAGTTCACCGGAGTATACTGGAATACGAAGACTGGACAATGAAGACTGAAGACTGAAGACTGAGAACGACGGTCTGGTAAATGGCGGCGTTTGTAGAATGTTTGCCTTGCTATTCGTTTGATTAAGGAAATTCTTTGATGATGTTCATGGTTCAATGAGTTGAAAACTTTTCTCGATGATGATATGCCATCAGTTCAGTAGACGGGGCTCCGGTGATAGGTTCTGTGTTGTGAAACATACCGTAAAATATGTTGGAATGATCCTTCTTCTTGGACAACTAAAGACATCTTGTTATTTGTATATGTAGTTAGTAGTTAGACTTTACTATCGATAATTTTTCAAGTTTTTTTTTCTAACAGACAATCTCAGAGTCTGGTCGTTCGAGGCTCAAATTCGCTTTTGGGGTTGTCAGTGTGAGGGAAGGAGTCGCAGTCACTAAAGAAAAAACTAGGGTTTGCGCCCTAGACCGATGCCATCGTTACTCTTGTATTATGCTATTTACATGTATTTACCAATGAACCACTGCAATGCCGGCAACTCAATGTATATACGGTTGGCTTTGAGAATGTCTCGGACTTCCACAGACTCTTTAATCAACACATCGGCTTTACCACTGGCAATATCGGTGGCCCGAAGAAGATTGTCTCTTTGGCGGTCGGTAATGAACAATAAGTTCATTTTGTTCAAATGGTGCAGGTTAACAAACTGTTTCATGGTCTCAGGATACTCGTAGTTGAAGTCAAGTATGGTCTTTTCCTGGTTATTTTCGGGATGCTTGAAATCATCAGGTCCGCCGACTATGAACAACTTTCCGGTCTTGTACTGCTCCGATAAAGCGGTGGCCATGCCCTTGTTGTAGATCTTGCGGGGCAACTGCGTAGACCAGTCGTGTGGCGCTGTTATGGCGTGGGCTTTGATTAAGTTGTCTCTGTGAGGAGAATTACCATCACCAACTCTGGCTTTCCCGCTTCCTTTCTGTGGTCTCAACTTCTTGTGGGAGAACAACTGGTCACTCTTGACGATAGCGTTACCGGATCCGACCCGGGCCTTGTCTGCTTCGTAGACGACGGCGCTCCAAAGGAAATCTCTTCTGGTAGGCAAGTTCAAAAAGTTGTTTGGTAAAGCGATGAATTCGTGGGGTTCAAGGGACGGGAACGACCGCAAAGATGCCAACGTGTATTTTGGAGGTTCGGCGATGTTGAATTTGCCGGGGTGGGGTACAGACGACGCCTCCGTGGCCAATGTACGTATGGCCTGTTTAAGCATTGTGATTTAGAAGTGAAAAATTCGCACAAATGAGATAGAGCTCAGGTAGTATAGTTTATAGAAAAGAAGGTAGTATAGTTTATAGAAAAGAAGGTAGTATAGTTTATAGAAAAGAAGGTAGTATAGTTTATAGAAAAGAAGGTAGTATAGTTTATAGAAAAGAAGGTAGTATAGTTTATAGAAAAGAAGGTAGTATAGTTTAGAGAAGAAGGACTAAGGATATCATAGATGTTGTGATTGGCATAAAGGTCTAGTGTGACAGTTTGGCTTTGCAGCTAAGAAGTTTTGCAGCTTAGACGTTGTTTCCGTTTTTGGCACTCTCGTCGTCACTGTCTATAATAAACTGGTCCACTTCGCTGGGATGCTGCAACCCCGAGTTCATCTCTATTTCTTCCAGGAACTCTTCAGCATTGGTAGGGGAGTATACCCCCCTGCCGTCTGTACGTTTGAACTTGCTGAAGGCCTTGCTTAAAAAGCTCTGGCTGGCAAACTCATCGTCTTCCTGGAACTGTCTCAATTGGTCGGCCCATTGGACGTTTTTCTTACGGGAAGACGGCTTGGTCTTGATTATTGAGGAGGGCCCGGCTCGGTAGTGCGCGTACAACACGTAGACTCCCCATACGATGACAACTAGAACCACAAACTGGATGATTCTGGTGATGCGGCTGCCAGATTCGTCACTTGATTCTGAGGGTGTCAGACTCGTTGAGGGTGACGCTGGTGTTGACGAAGCACTGGAGCTGGCGAACTGCACCCATGGTCCACTGGATGTGGCCGAGGAGGTTGCAGGTGTGGCCGAAGAAGTTGCAGGTGTGGCCGGCGATGCTTTTGTAGATGTTGGTGTGGCAGTTTCAGACAATTCGCTTTCTTGTTTCCTGGCGCCCAACGGGTACGTCACAACAGCCTTCTTCTCGGTATCCCCAGCATGGCCCACGACCTCAATATCGTAGTTGCCCACCAATATGTCAATCAAACTTCTTGAAACTTCCGGCTTATCAAACGGAACCATGTGCGAGGTGTCAAAAACGTTGACAAACGTCAAGTTTCTCTCGGTCTTCATGTACCCCGCCACATTGTCCTCATAGATCCAGTCATAGTTGTAGTCTTCCTGGAAGCCCTTGGCCCCGTTCCATTCCAACTCCTTGATGAAATTCTCTGTTCCTATGTAATTGCAGATAATATCTCTGTTACCATTGAATAACACAATTGGCACCTGTTCAAGAATACCCGGCAACAATTTGACAGACGGGACCGAGTTCCGGGCGCTGAAGAACCTGCTCACCTTTCCTGAACATTCATGCCATTTTTTTCTTAAAATCAAGTTCAAGTCCTCTTGCACGGGCTCGGAGTTCAAAAAGCCCCCCACATTACCCAAATCTGGCGGCCAGTTCATCCCACAGGAAGGATACGAGTCCCGCAAGGTGTAATCATACATGTTGACACATTGGGCGGAATCGGCCGCATTGGTATCTCTGGTGGCCGATAATATGAGGTTCAAAATCTGCTCACAAGTATCGGACACCACTTGGTAGTCGCTCATCGAATCGCCGGTCACACTGTTCACCACGTTCTGACACCGTTCATGCTGTCTAAGCACAGAATTCCACTGAGGATTGGTCTGGTCAATTAAACCAGCTGCCACAGAATAAGGCAAGTAAGACAAACTCTGGAAATCAGGAGCGATCCAGCCATTTCCGATCAACAATCCCTTCAAGTTGTAGGGCTTCTGGCCATCTTTGAGGTCCTTATTTCTCTTCAATATGGCATCTGCAATATACGGAATATATTGGCCTGCGTAACTTTCCCCAGCAAAGTATATCTCGTTATCGGCATCTTCGGGGAACATGTCGTAGAACAACTCCATGAACTTCAAGAACTGGAACGCCACCTGGTCTAAATCATGGTCGTATTCTTTGGTGTAACTAAACCCAGTACCAGCTGGTTGGTCAACAAACACCAAATCACCGGCATTATGCCACGATCCCTTGTTTTTGGTGACCTTTTTGTCGTCATTTATCCTGAAGGGGCCCACCTCCATCAATGCTCCGTCCATCGACGAGCAACCAGGGCCTCCATTGAGCCAAAAAATCGTCCGTTTCTTATACTCGGGTAGGATCTGATTGTCACTATACTTCCAGAAGAATAAGTGGGTATCGTTCTCTTTGTACAACTCCAATTGGCCGGCGAACATCAAGGGCACCTCTGCATCGTCAAAGGAGTCCAATCCGGGTAATTTGGGCACGAGGAACTGGTTCTTCTTCTCTGAGCCTCTTATGGAGAAAGCGGCTGTCAACAGGAGAAGAAATAGCCATGTAATCATTTTGGTTTGTGGATTTGGTGTTTTTGTGGCGTGTGTGTTTGTGGTGCTTCTTTTGTGGTATTAGTATGGGTCTGGTGTATGTTGTTTAGACCTTATATTGACATTAGAGATCAAAAAGCGATCAAAAGAAAACGAGACAGAGCGATAAAAAAGAAAAGCGATTAAAAAGGCGATTAAAGAGACCAACTAAAAAAGAAAAGAGACCGAAAAGTCATTGAAAGGAGCAAATCTGTAACTTAAATCTCTAACTAAATATCAAAAACAGGCTAGGCCAGGGGTTCAATATTCCAGATATTCTCGGCGTACTCGTCAATACACCGGTCACTGGAAAAGAATCCCATATTGGCGACACTGGCAACGGCTTTCCGGACCCATCTATGTAAATGGTCCTTATCTTTAGCATCACCGCCGTGGTGGCCAAAAACCTTTTCTAATTTCTTGTGGCAGTCAAGGAAAAGGTTGAAATCGTCACTGATTAAGTAGTGGTCGCCGTGGAACCGGATACTGTCCACCAACGACCGGTACTCGTCGTAATTTCCAAACATTCCCGACTCAATGGCGTCGAAAACCGTCTGCAATTCGCCAGAGATCTTGACGCCTTCGTAAACGTGTTTGTGTCTCAAGTCTTCCACTGACTCGGCCACATTACCAAACAAGAAGATGTTGTCTTCACCGATTTCCCGGGTGATTTCCACATTGGCACCATCAACGGTTCCAATAATCAAACCTCCGTTCAACGCAAACTTCATATTGGAAGTACCAGAAGCTTCGGTTCCAGCGGTGGAAATATGATTGGATAAGTCCGAGCCAGGACAGATGATTTCTGCTTTGGAAACACTATAGTCGGGAATGAACACCACCTTCAACAAATTGCCGATTTCCTTATCGTTATTGACGACATCACCCACCTTATTCACCAAATGGATGATACTCTTGGCCATATAATACCCAGGAGCCGCTTTACCACCAATAATGGCACATTTGGAAATGTAGTGGTGCAATTTGATGTCGTCAATTGAAACTCCTTCTGCTAAAAGTTTCTTGATGCTCAAATACCGGTGAATCACCGCAAAGATGTTCAATTGCTGTCTCTTATACTCGTGGATTCTCTTGACTTGAACGTCGAACATCACGGTGGGGTCCACCTCCACTCCGGTCTCGTCCAAGATCAACTTGGCCAATCTGATCTTGTTCTTGGTCTTGATATTATCCCATTTGGTCAAGAATTCGTCATCATCAAGGAACTTTTCCAAATGTTTCAAGTTGGTCAAATTGGTAAGGTAGTTGTAATTGGGATCATCAAGGGCTTCACTGATCAATTGCGCCAATTCGGGATTGGCCTGTCTTAACCATCTTCTGGGAGTGATACCGTTCGTAACGTTGGTAAACCTGTCGGCTCCGAAAACGGCCACGAAGTCCTTGAAGATGGTGGTTTTGATCAATTCAGAGTGCAACTCGGCCACCCCATTGGTCTTGTGGCTTCCCACAATGGCAAGATGGGCCATTCTGACAGACTTTGGTCCTTGCTCCTCAATAATTGAAACCCGGCTTAAAAGGTCTCTGTCTTCAGGGAATTGGTGCTCCACGTGTTTCAAGAAATAGTAGTTGATGTCATAGATGATCTCCAAATGACGAGGCAACAATCTGCCCATCATATCAACGGGCCATTTTTCCAAAGCTTCAGCCATAACCGTGTGGTTGGTATAAGCAAACACCTGGGTGACGATTTCCCAAGCATGGTCCCATTCCAACCCCTCTAAATCCACAAAGATTCTTTGCAACTCCACCACGGCCAAGGTGGGGTGGGTGTCGTTCAACTGAATGGCAATTTTATCGGTGAATTTGGACCAGTCATCCTTGTGGATCTTCTTGAACCTCCGCACAATATCATGCAAAGAAGCAGCCACCCAGAAATACTGCTGCTTCAATCTCAACTCTTTACCCTTATCGAAATTATCGTTGGGATACAACACGGCCGTGATAGACTCGGCTCTCTGCTGCTTTTCAACCGATTGTTCATAGTCTCCAGCATTGAACTTGGTGAAATCAAACTCTTCGGTGGGTTTGGCGTTCCACAATCTCAAATTGTTGGTATTGGTGGTATTATACCCCGGAATTGGGTAATCACAGGCCACCGCCAACACTCTCTCACCACCATTCCAGATTTTCTTGGGTTTTCCGGTGTTAGCATCGTAGTGTTCGTAAACGTAGCCATAAAAGTCAACGGGAATCTGAATTTCAGTCCTTTGGATTTCCCACGGGTTAGTATACTTCAACCAGTAATCAGGGCTTTCAACCTGGTACCCATCAATAATCTTTTGCCGGAAGATCCCGTACTGGTAGTTCAAACCATAGCCCCAACCGGAATAGTTCTTGGAACTCAATGAGTCCACAAAACAAGCAGCCAATCTTCCCAAACCCCCGTTTCCTAAAGCACTATCGGGTTCTTGGTGTAAAATATCTTCTAAATCGAAACCTAAATCATTCAATGCTTCAGCAGTGGTTTTTCTTGCAGCCAAGTTGATCAACGCATTGTCCATGGCTTTTCCCATCAAGAACTCCAACGACAAGTAGTAGACCCGCTTACTGTCAAGAATGGTTTGCTTTTGTTGGGTATTAGACCAGTCAATAATCAATTCGTCTCTCACAGCAATTGAACTAGCCTGGTAGGCGGCCAATTCGTCACAATTCAACATGTTCCGGGCCAAAGTGGTTTCAGCATGGTTGATGAAGCTCTTTTCAAACGTCTCCTTGTCATTGACGTTGGTTTTGGTTCTGGTGGGTGGTTTGGCGTGGGGGTTGTAAGGGTTCAATTTGGTGTTGGTGGTCCAAATTTGTTTGGAAGCTTCGGGAATTGACGAATCATACGAAAGGATCTGGTTGGGGGTGAACCCGGTGTTGGTTCTCTTCAATTTAGGCAGAGGCAACTCATGGGGAGTCACAAAGTCAGACATGGAAAAGTGAATAAATGGAAAATCAAGGGGTTTAATTTACGGGCCGAACTCGTGGATGGTTAATTTTTAACCAGTGGGGAATTGCCAACAATAAATACCGGAGGTTCCAATTAAAAAACTGTGAAAATAGCAAAATAAAATAGATGCAAATCTTTGGGTATTTATACTCCTTCCCCTTATTTTTGCCGCCCAACAATACAGACATCAGATGGTTGCAGCATTAATGCGATTTTTCCGGTGGTATGATAATTGATAAGAAACCAGGGCTCGGCCTAACTGCTGTTTCGGGCGATCTGGGACGGCGTGTATGGCCAGTGGGCAAGAGCTGTCATGGCGGTGTAAGTCCGAGTAAGGAACTTTTTTTTGGTGTATAATTTTGGGATTTTGGTGTCCAACTTTCCTACAAGGTTTTGGGAATTTCGGAAGGGGTTTTTGGTGTAAGGGTTTTCTTTGAGCCAAGATTTCACAGCCAATTGCGAAGTGGAAAAGTCACAACTCAACATGGATCCCTCTCAAAGAATCAAGTCCCACATGAACAAAGACCACCAGTTGGCCCTTGTGGACTACTTGGTTGCGTACGGCAACCTCAAAGTGTCTGATTTTGACGAAAAATCCGTTGAAATCACCTCAATTGATGAGAAATCAATGGTCATTTCTTACTACTCCACCAAAGCCGGCAAACAACACATTGAATTCAAATGGGCCGAGCTTCGAGAAAACGGCAACCTCGAAGTGAAGTCCATGAAAGACATCAAAGACAAGCTTGTGTCTATGGCGAAATATGCTGCTGAAAAGCAGGGATACTCCCATATCAAGATCACTCTGTACCCCAAGTTTAACAGAGATTCGGCGTTTATGACGTCTATGTTTGTGATTACGGCTATTGGGGCCTACGACTTGCAGTTCTTGAAGGAGCTCTTCAAGAACGATCCGGTGACGTCGTTTTTGTCGCCATACTATCCGGGATTTATGTGGAAATTGTTGGACTTTATTGGAAACAACATGAAGGCTATTTTTTTCGGTACCTATGCTATCCATATTGGAGAACTTCTCTGGGTGACAGTTCCTAACTTGAAGAAGTATCGGGTCCCTGCGCCACAGAGCGTGTGCTGGCTTTTGCTGCACTTCGTTGAGGGGTTTTTGACTATCAAGCAATTCAACAAGTTGACGAAGGAGTAGGTGGGATGAAGGGAGAGAGATGTTGCTTTCCACTAGTTTCCACTACTCTCATTTGACGTAAGTTCCTTTATATTACATGCACGTTGATTTTCCTCTGTTTGCACCAATCGGTGGTTCAATTGGACTTGATTTTCCTCTGTTTGCCCCATCGCTAGTTGCTTCTGGAACAACTTTCTTCCGTATGATATTGGCGACTAACGGCCAGGAAAATCTTTGGCCCAGTGAGATTCGAGTCCTGTACTCGCTGTTTTCCATCCATACCCCACTGACTAGCCCTGTCCATTCCCAAGTCCTGACCTAGTGCTTCTTTCAGTTTGCAGCTAAATGAAAATTTCGCGATTAAAGTCTCTAAACGATCACATCACTAAATGACATCAAAGGTCGTGTTGATCACCGGCGGCTCGTCGAATCTCGGATTATCCTTCGGAAAGAGGCTCATCGATAACCTCGAACTCCACCAGAAAATCACCATTATCATCACATCCAGAACACTCCCAAAAGCCCTCGAAACAATCGATGAAATCAACAATCACGGCAAAAAGCTTCACAAATCCATGCAGACAGAGTTCGACTACATCTTGGTGGATTTCGGCGACATGGTGTCGGTGTTGTCGGCATACTACGAGGTGAGCAGAAAGTACAAAAAAATCGACTGTTTGGTGATGAATGCAGTACAAACGTGTTATGGAGGAGTTGACTGGAAAGTGGCAGTTACAGATATTCTTAAGGACCCCGTCAAGGCTGTCAGTGATGGGAACATGAAGATCCAGAGGGTGGGGTGCAAATCTGCCGATGGAATGGGTCTCTTGTTCCAGGGTAATGTTTTCGGTCCTTATTATTTGATCCATAAAATGAAGCATTTACTTACTGGAGGTAAAATTATTTGGGTAAGCTCCATTGTTTCAGGACCGGAGTTCTTTTCTTTTGAAGATATCCAGTTACTTGAAAATCGGTTTCCTTACGAGGGGTCCAAGAGATTGGTGGATTTGATTCATATGGGTACTTTTAAGACATTGAGATCTAAACACAATATTAGCCAGTATATTGTTAATCCGGGGATATTCAGCAGTTTTGCGTTCTACCAGTACTTGAATTTCGTTACGTTCTATGGGATGCTTGCGCTTTTCTACCTTGCCCGGTTCTTGGGGTCCACGATTCATAATATCACCGGGCACCATGCTGCTAATTCTATTGTGAGTTGTTATTTGAAAGATGAGATTCAAGATAAAAAAGTGGTTTCTTCGACGACCAAGCGTGATCAGGAGTACCTTGACTATACGGAAATCGACCCCACTGGTGCGGAAGACGTGGTGGCGTACGTTGAGGGGCTTTGTAAGGAGTGGGATGAGAATTTCAAGGACCAGATAGTGAACACTCGATTGCCATAGACAATCGATTGATAGACTTGGTAGATTGCATAAAAAAGGCTGCCACTGATGCATAGAACCACGAACGGCTGCAGAAGTGGGCCCTGCGTAGCCACCCTTTCTTCAATAGTCAACACCCTTTTATTTGCTAAGCTCTCTCTAGATCCTGTACTTCAAACACTGGCATCCACACCCACTAGGACACTCTCCCTCTTCGTCATCGTTCCACCACTCCAACGCACAATGGGAGTGCAATATATGCTCACAATTGGTGCAAACCACCAATCTCTTGCTCACAAGCAAATCACACAAATTACAGTACTTTAACTCGTTTGACTTGTTCATGACCCAAGGGCTCTCGTGGGACGAGTCAATGGTGGAAAGCAGGTAAACATGGGGCGAATCGGATGGGTGTATGGATCTGCTTTGGTTTCTGAACCCGAAAGAACACTCGTGCTCCAAGAACCGAGACTTTTCCGCCTTGTAATTGGTGTTGGGGTAGTTGAACTTCAAAATTTTGATCCTGTTGGCGGGAAGGTTCCAAGCGTAGAGCATCTCGGCATAGTATTGTCTGTGGAGTCTGATTTTCTTCTCGTCCTGACTGCTCAACAACGACTCAGTGTAAATATCGTCAAACAAGTCGAGGGAGTCCACATTCTCGAAATTCACCTGCACCACTGGTGGGGGCCGGACCGTGCCCCGTTTGATCATTCGTTTGTTGTAGTTATTGCCATTATTTGAGTTCAACATCGGACTATTACTGCTGGGTATGCCTTTATGCTTTCTGAAATCACTACTGGGCTTCTTGGCTCGTTGTTCAATTTCCATCTTGGGACTCAAGGTGAAGCTCCTCCTCAAGAAACTGTGACTCTGGCTCAAGCTATGGGGCCCAAAGTCCAACTCTTCCGGATTGGAGTTCAACGACCGGGCATAACTGGTCAGTAATTCTCGTTTAAACACCAGCACCGACGAGTTCCGGTGTCTGGGGTGATTATAAAGCCCCACATCAGTGATGACGTCATTGACGACATCTGAAGTGTCGGTGCTGAACGATTTGTGGAAGGAGAGGTGTCTTTCAACTTCCGGAAACGTATCGTTGTATTTCTTCATTTGAATCATGGAAGGTGGCTGTGGTTTGGTTTCGTAGGGCGTGTGGATAGGAATATTGAACACATCGTCTAAATTGGATGCAACGTTCATGGTGTTTTCATACACAATACAGGAGATCATCACAAGCATCTGAAGGTTTCCCCTTTTCTCGAAATATGCCATCATTTCCTTGATTAACCACGAGTACCCGTATGGGTGGCTGCCCCAGTAGAACCGGTAGGTGTTGTTGCTGAAGAGTTTCTTGGTTAATTCGTTCACCTTGATCAAATGGTTCATGGCCTCCACATTTTTTGCAACCGTTGCGTCTGTAGTCTTCATGACACCGGCAGAATAGTATACCGGGTTTATGTCGTTGATTTCAATATCTTTGATGAGCACCATCTCAAGAAGATTCCAAGCATCGCTGATTTCAGTCAAGCCATACTTGAGGGCCACTTGGCTGTTATACTTGGCCAAATTTTCAGGAGAATCGCCCAAAACTCGGTACTCGGCTGCCAATTCTCGTTTGTCGGGTAATAGGTGACTGAAGTCAAAGATTCCAACCATATTCCTGCTCTTTTTATCGGACTTGTTCTTCCTCTTTCTGGAAGAGTGCACATCTGTCAGATCTGCACCAGGGACCGAAGATTTATAGTTCAGACCCGTTCGACTCGTTCTGGTCAACTTCCCATTGTTGCTTGTACGGGAAACATACCGGTTTCCTAGCCCAACTGAGGTCTTGAACAAACCGGGCACTCTGAACCTTGAGGTAAAGTCGTCCTCTTCAATGTCGTCCCAGTCATTATTGAAACTATCGGAAGAGGCAGACGAGGCGGTGCCGTCGTCGTCGTCATCGGTTTCAGCGTCATTATCGCTGCCTTGCTTGTTATCCTCGCTGGACTCGTCAGACTCGTCTGCGTGGGTGTTCAAGCTGAACCCTGCGTCTGTGAACTTGAATATACTGAACTTCTGTAGCGCTTTGCTGTCTTCTTCTTCGTTGTCTTTGGGAATGAAAAAGCACACCAATTGCCCTGTAGGACACCACACGGCCCCGCAGCCTTTGGGGATCGGCGTGGAATCAAATACCTTATTGTTGGGGTTTAAGTCGTCGTCGGTGGTCTTGGCCATGTCAGACTGGGCCAAAGCGGTGGGGTTTTCTTTTCCTAAAGACCCTGTGCTGTTGGTCATTTCCTCGTCATTCAATGCCGGCATGAAATCGGAAAACTGGTCGTCGTCAAACCCATCGTCAGTGGTGACGCTTCCAACATCCGAATCTATGGATTCTGGCTGCTGGTTTATCAAGTCGTCGACCCATCCTTCGTTACCCACCTCTTCAACCACATCATCGGTTTCTTCCTCTGCCACTTGCTCAATCATCAAAGCGTCGTCCAAACTGACTCGATCTCCCATCAAGTACCGTAGCAATGGCTCTAGGCAAAACCGTTGGTGCTTGTTGGAGAAGAAATGGGAGATTTCCTGGAGGTTTTTCGTCATTTCGTCTCTAACTTCGGACGTTAAGTCATGGGTTTCTTCAATATCGAATCTGACAAAATGGGCCTTCTGGTATTTCTTGGTGGTGTTGGAGTTAAATGGGATATCTTCCAAATATGGGTAGTTTCTGGGGAAGCTGATTTCAAGACGAATGAAGATAAGCTTCAGCTCAATATCTTGTGCTGCTTGGCTCGTTTGCGTTGGGTTTTGGCCTTGGGATACTGGCGGCACCAGATCTTGTGGTGGTTTTGCGTCTTCGGGTTTCTCTTCTTCTTTTGGAGCTTGTGCCAGTTCGGTCGTTGTTTCGTTAGCAGCAGTGGCGGGTTTGTCTTCTGTAACGGTGCTTTTGTCGTTATCGTCGTTTTCGGTAGCATTTGCAGCCGTTTCTATGTGCGGCACAGGACCTCTCAAACTCAAGATTAATTCACCTGTGGAAACAGATATCTTCTCAAACCGGACTTTGGGGAACGTGTGGGCCACAATACTCACTTCCTCACCGAGATTAGACGGGTTGGACTCATCGATGCTTATGTCATCGGGTTTATCACTTCTTCCCATCCGAACGCCAGAAATCCACGCTAGATGGTTCAATTGTGATGGCAATGTGGGCAAGCCCTTGTGCTTTTTGGCTATTTGGAACATCGACATCGCCGACACCAAATCTCCTCTGTTTTTATAAAGAATGTTGGCAAGGTTTATGGGAGGCTCTTCACAGTATGTGGTGTAGTTGTATGTTTCGTGCTGCACAGAGACGGCAGACGAGGAGTTTGCCGTGGTTCCAGGAACACTGGACTTCGGAAGGCCTGTTTTGGGCAACGAATCAAACACCGTTTGGTGTAGCGGGTCGTAGTTCACTTTCTTGTACAATTCGTCATCACTGGGCCATAACTTCAAGTCATAGTCCAGCGATGACCACGACACGAGCTGGTAATCCTTCCAGGACGTCTCCGTGTCAAAGCCCTGGTACGACTCGTGGCGTCTTCTCCATAAAAAGTCCTTTATGGGCCCGCCATGGCCTTTGAATGAATAAATCGGGTCAAATGCCAACTCCTGTGTGGTGTTGGTGGTCAAATACTCCTGGATTGCCGAGTCCACGTTCAACACATGCACGGAGTCCTGGCCGCTTCGAAGTGGCATCACCCCACACGACTTTTCCGTGCCAAACGGAAGAGTTCTGGCTCTGGCGACGGGAAAGTCCGTCAGAATCGTCACTGCCGGCGTTATATCGTTCGTTCCCGACTCGTCCTCGTCCAAGTACGTGAAACTGTGTCGCACGTTCAATGCAGGGCTGCTCAAGTCCCAGTATTTGATTTTCTGGTCGTTAGAGCAGGTGATTATGCTCGATAACCCATCGGTAAAGTCAATTCCATTGATCTTCCCGTGATGGGCATCTTCCACCCTCAAAACCGGAAGTGACCCCTTCCGGGTGTCCCAGATATAAAACGAGTGGTCGTGGCTGGAAGCAATTTCGTATGGGTTCTGGTGATTCCATTTAACTTGTGTAGCGCCAGCTTTCCATTCAGCCCATTGATGAATGGCTTTTCGGGGCGTTCTCATGTCCCAGCATAACACAAACGTGTCAATGGAGCAAGTAGCGAAGATTTCCGGGTCCGACGGGTGGAAATTGATGTCTGTGATGGCCCTGGTGTGTTGATGGGAGACGTTTAAAATAGCACTATCACTGGGACGAGACAAATCCCAAAGCAAGGCCTTTTGGTTGGAGGTGGAAATGCACCAGGACGGCTTGGCCGAGTGGTGCGGCGACCATTGGACATCGGCGACTTCCCAGGAGGTGATGTGATGGAGCCAGCGGGGGGTTGTGAACGGTTCATCTAAATCGATGATAAAGAGACCTCTTCTGCCCGCCAAAACGGCGTCTCTGCCGTTGGGGGAAAGCGACATGGCGCCAATGGCCCCGTCCACGCGGAGCAGGAGCGACTTGCCGAACGTAATGGACTCGAACGGGTTTTTTAGCTGCTGCATAGGTTTATTGAGATTTGAGAAATAAAAAGAGTTTGTACAAGATATAGACATCGACGTAGATAAAAACACAAACGTTGATTAACACAAACGTTGAAGTAACACAAACACAAACACAGACACGTCACCCACAATCAACCACATACACATGAGCCAGGAACGAATCGATGATGAACTAGACGACGAGTTCAACGACGACGTCCCCGACGTGGAAATGGACATGGCCGGCCAAAACGACAAAACCGAGCCCGACGTCAACGTCAACTTCGGCTTGCCGGACTTGCCGGAACTCGCCCGTAAAGACAAGACGTTAAAAGAGGTGTTGGAATTGATGGAAGACGATTATGCCCCCATTATACCAGATGCTGTCACAGACTACTATTTGGCCAAAAATGGGTTTGAGTCATCGGACGTGAAAATCAAGCGGTTGTTGGCGTTGGCCACCCAGAAGTTCATCTCCGACGTGGCCCAGGATGCTTATGAGTACTCTCGGATCCGGAACTCGTCGGCGGTGTATAATTCGTCCAATCCGCAGGCAAGAGCAAAGCAGTTACTACAGGGCCAGCAGTTTGCCAACCAGCAGCTGATTCCTGGGAGTTCGGGGGCCAATGTGGAGGGAGATGCTCCACAGCAGCATTCCAGTAGTAATGCTGGAAACCAGCAGGGGAAAGTGGTGTTGACGATGGAAGACTTGAGTAGTGCATTATCGGAGTACGGTTTGAACAGTTCGAGGCCAGATTTCTATAGGTAGGCCGGAGGTGTGGAATTGTGGGCCAGATTGAAGGCCGGAGGTGTAGGCCAGATTGTAGGCCAAATGTAGGCCAGATTTGTGTAGATAATGTACAGTAGGTTTGCATTCCGACAACATTGTCATGGCGCTCGTATATTCTTAATTCAGTTTCGTGAACCTGAGATTCTGCTATTTTCAATGTCACTTATTTTGTGCGTTTTGTGGACTTGGAGTTGGAATTTGGGCGGATTTAGCTCCACAAATCTACTGACCACTCTTCTGGATGCTTCTGGTGCTCGTAGTGGAGCTGAAGGGTGCAAAAAAATTAACGACAACTGCAGGACTCGAACCTGCGCGGGCAGAGCCCAAAAGATTTCTAATCTTTCTCCTTAGACCACTCGGACAAGTTGCCGATTTCATAATACCTTATTTGTGCGTAACGACTTTGACAGCCAAGGGTAACTCTGCCCCAGCCAAGCGTAACTCTGCCTAACTCCAGCAGAACTGCCTAAAATTCCACTTTTGTCTTCCACTTTCTCATGGTATTTGTAACAATTGTACCTCATTGAACCAGTGGCTGATATCTCCCAGTTGTCCACTGGAAAATCAATGGTATCAACCTCAGAAGAATCGTATTGATTTCCATCCACACATCGATCAAACACGATCAAGACGACTACTGGACGCAGACCTGAGCCATTTTTACTCGTGGTGTGGTGTATCTATCGGAGTAAGTAGAGGGGTGGTAGCATTTTCTGGTGAGTTGTGCTCGTCAGTGTCTGAATAAGGGTATTTATAGATTTCAGGACATCGCTTAGGAGGTTTAAACACGAAAGGTGTAGACGTAGTTCATGGACCATAGAGCGTGTATTGTAACTAGACGGGCTACAACTCGGATTATTCTTGTGGAATACCCGTAGGACCACGAGCCTGTAAAAGAGATTTAGAATATTATCAGAAAAAAATATCAACACATGGGCAATTGGGGAAACGTGGACGATTTATAAGAACCGCTCTTTTCCCGCATAATCAGCTTATTCCAAACTCCATGTCTCCAAGCAGGTATATTCTCGGTATGGTTTTTCGAGACCCTTGTACTGTCCTAAACGAGATGAGACAATTTGTATTTCCAAGATTTTTGCAGCCATAGGTTATTTGGCACCTGCGGCGCCATTTCCGAATCAAAGTGATACGTAATTGGGCTCAGGGATTCTGGAGCATGCCAATGAACTTCAAAAAGTGTACCAAGGATCAAAACGGAATCAAGTTAAAAAACTGTCAAATGAGCTTTAATGGAGTATTGTAGAACTTGGCTTTCTAGGTTTAGTGTGATTATTGACAATTATGGGATAAGAAGATTATTGACAATTACAGAATAAAATGATTTATGACAATTATGGAATAAGTCTTGACTGGCATTGACGTGACGTTCAAAAAGAACTGTCTCTCTGACATACACAATACACTCAATTCGTGAAAGTCACATAATTCAAAAGATACGAAAGAAGCAAAGAGAAAATGTAGAAAAACTCACAGACGGTGCCGTTTCAGTGCTTCAACAGCCAAGTGAAAGTACAGACAGCTGAAGTACCTAATTAATATATTTAAGCAGCTTCCAAAGGGGCTGCAAAAAGAACCGAAATCATGAGTCAGCCGATTATCCTGCATATAATGAAACGTCTTGAATACCACTTTTCTGGTCGATCGGGGTATTTGTTGCGTAAAAGTCACAGGACGACAAATTCCAGACACCTGGTAGGCACAACCACATGCGGTGTTACTTCAGGCCGTGTCAATTCAGGTGTAGCGTTATAAGCCAAAAATGACGTCAAATTACGGTTCGGTGGTCGGGGCACTTTTCCGCACCATCGGCCTCAAAATCAAACACGGCACATCAATTACTCCTCACAAAGACATTGATAGCATGGAATCGTACACAGGAGCACCCAGTGTCACGTCGTTGGACTCAGAAGGGTCGCACGACATGCGGACAGGGCAGGAGAGAGATAACAAAACGAAAAACACAAAAGTGGAAGAGAAAGACACAGAAGATAAGAAAGAGACAAAAGCTAGAAAAGACAAAGACACCACGACCAATGCACACAACAGAAGCACACACAACACAAACGCCGACGCTCCAGATAGTGTTGCAAGCATAGCAGATAGCCGCCAGAATTACGTCGAGGCTTTAGGGGCTTCCGACATTGAAAGCAGATTGAACACAGAATTGCAAAACATCCACACAAGTCTGTCCACAAACACCAACACCGTGCCCATGAAAGACCGTCGAGGCATCTTGGGACGCATGGCTATTCTACCGGAATACGAGGACCCTCGGAACTACCCCAATGTCACCAAAAACATCATTGTGTTTGTGGTAGCCTTTGCAGCTATTTGCGGGCCCATGGGCACGTCTATCATGCTACCGGCCATTGACGACGTCGTGAAAGACTTGGACACACAGGTATCGGTTGTGAACGTGTCGGTGGGAATCTACCTTCTTTCGTTGGGGATATTCCCTCTCTGGTGGTCTTCTTTCAGCGAGAAACACGGCCGTAGAAGCGTGTATTTGATCTCGTTCACGCTTTTTGTGGCATTCAGCATCGGGTGTGCGTTGGCCCCCAGCATCACGGCGTTGATCGTGTTCCGGGTGTTTTCCGGGGGCTGTTCGGCGTCGGTGCAGGCAGTAGGAGCCGGTACTATTGCAGATTTGTATCCTCAGAGTGATCGGGGACGGGCTATGGGCTGGTACTACCTTGGGCCGTTGATGGGCCCGTTTTTGGCGCCGATTTTGGGGGGTGTGGTCGCCCAGGTGTGGGGCTGGCGTGCCACCCAGTGGGTGTTGGTGATTGCATCGGGATTGGCAGATGTGATGATTTTGTTTTGTTTGCCAGAGACGCTTCGAAAGCAGGACGATTTGGCTACGGTCAGGAAATTGTTGGCAGCCATACAGGATGCCAAGTCAGACAATGATGAAAAGGGAAGCGAAGAGGGGTTGGAAAGAGCCCCGTCGTTGGAGTTGGTTCGCAGTGCTTTGAGCACCATTTCTCGAGTCTCAGGAGACGGAGACAATATTGACGACCAGGGCGTGGGGGACTCCATCATGCCGTCGTTATCGAGATTGACGACCAACCGGTCGACATTTTCCAAGAAAGTGGCCCTTGAGCAATTGCAGCAAGAATTGAGCAGATCATTGAGCCAGAAACCGGCTGCAAATTTGACGAGATTCCAGCACGTGAAGAAAGAGGCATACGAGTACATGATCCGGCCGTTGCACTCGCTTGTGCTCTTGGGGTACCCGCCGGTGTTGCTTGTGATTTCGTACTCTTCCATTGGCTTTGCTCTCATCTACTTTTTCAACATTACCATCACTTACGAGTACAGCAGAGAGCCATACAACTTTTCCACCATCATCGTGGGGTTGTGCTACATTCCCAATTCGGTGACGTACGTCATTGCGTCGATATTGGGGGGACGGTGGAACGATATGCTCTTGAGGAAATACGCTAATACTCACAATGGGGAATTGAAACCGGAAGCAAGAATCTCCTGGAATATCGTCACCGCCGTGGTGTTGTTTCCTCCGTCGTGTCTTATATTCGGGTGGTCTCTTGATAAGGGCATACATTGGGTGGTTCCGTTGGTGGGGACGGCAATCTTTGGGTTTGCATCCATGTTGGTGATTGGAACTACTGTGACTTATTTGGTGGACACGTTGCCCGGAAAGGGGGCTACGGGGGTAGCGTTGAACAACTTGATCCGGCAAATATTGGCTGCAATCGGTACGTTTGTGGCACAGCCGTTGATTAAAGCAATTGGCACGGGTGTGTTGTTTTCGATTTTGGCGGGTATAGTGCTCTGTGCTTCTGTGGTGTTGTTTGTGGTGAAGAAGAAGGGGGACAGGTTGAGACAGAAGTACGACTTGGGAGCGTATTACGATATGTTATAGATTACTGAGAGGATTACGAGTCGACTTTGAGGCATTACGAGTTGACTTTATAGGCATTCTATGAGAGATTTACGAGTCGACTTTATATTTACTAGAGAATTACGACTTGACTTTATAGGCATTATTTATTGGAATGGATTTTGATCACAGAGTAGAACAGCAAGAAAAAGCAAGACTATCTTAATACCCCTGGTCGTGTAGAATGAAGGGTAGATCTTTAGTGTCTTTTCGTGTTTCATATCCACCTGTGTGCAGGATATTTTTTGCAACAGTCGTGTCGCGGCGAGATGTGGTACTTTTCTGAAACTATATAAACCCCCAGATCCCACTCTTCAAAAACCACCAATGCCGGAGAAGAAAAGACAAATCGTATACAATATTTCCACCAATTTCAAGGTGGAAAAGCTTTTGGGCGAAGGAGCTTACGGAGTAGTATGTCTTGCAACCCATTTACCCACTGGTACCAAAGTCGCTATTAAACGGATAAATGCTTTTTCCAACAAGTTAGTGGCTTTGCGGACATTAAGAGAGATCAAGCTCTTGCAAAGGTTGAAGAACGAGAACATTGTGATGCTTTTTGATGTGCAAATCCCCGCCAGTTTCAACGAATTTAATGAGGTGTATTTGGTACAGGAATATATGCACAGCGATTTGCACAAGGTGATCCAACGGCAGAGCCTCAGTGACGACCATATACAGTACTTCCTCTACCAGCTTTTGCGGGGCTTGAAGTATATCCACCTGGCCAATGTGATTCACCGAGACTTGAAGCCGTCGAATATTTTGATCAACAATAACTGTGACTTGAAAATCTGTGATTTGGGGTTGAGCCGGTTGAACTCCAAGGCCGATAAAGGCGAGATCTCCAACTTGACGGAGTATGTGGCCACTAGATGGTACCGGGCGCCGGAAATCATGTTATCGGTGTCTCGATATAGTCTCGCGGTGGATCTCTGGTCTGTGGGCTGTATTTTGGCTGAAATGTTCATTGGGTTGCCCTTGTTTCCTGGAAAAGATTATAGACACCAGTTAGTGCTTATCTTTGATTTACTTGGAAACCCTTCGGCGGTGGCAGAGGATTTTGCAGCCATTAAAAGTGATCGAGCAAAAAAGTTCATTACCACTTTACCGCCCGCAGAACCATTGGACTTCCCCCATTTCTTTCAGACCCATCCCCACCGTCGAAGAGTGCATGGAAAAACACCTATTAATCCACTTGGACTTGATCTCTTGCAGAAATTATTGGTGTTCAATCCGGTGCACCGGTTGACAGTAGAAGAAGCTTTACAGCATCCTTATTTGTCAGTCTACCACGATAAGACGGACGAGCCGGGGACAGAGGCACGGTTTACCAAGGAGTTTGAGTTTGATAACGCCAAGCAGGACTTGACGATGGAGTGGTTGAAGCTGGAGTTGTACGAGACGATAGTGAACTTTCACGACCGAGACACTATGTAGCTGTTGGAGTGGCTAGGAGAATAGCTAGGGTAATGTATCCACCATGTAGCTGTTAGAGTAGCTAAGAATACAGCTAGGATAGCTAGGGTAACGTATTGTATACGGGAATATAGCTTACATGTTGAAGATTTGCAACAAGTTGAAAACCGGTGTTATATACAGGACACGAAAATGGTTCACGCCATAGAAACTAAAGCCCAAGAAGGTTTGGTTATTCCGGTTATTGAATAACAAAAATGACGGAAATGACTTGGGAATGGCGCGTAAGTATTCCTCACAGTATATGGGGTTGAGCTTCATTTTATGACTTCATGTCGGGCAACACTACATTTTTTCCGGTGATGCTGGTTGCTACAACCTGTAATGCAGCTAATTCAACTCGCCCCCACCCTTCTATATACACTCCCCCTGTATGCACACCCGGCCAGACCCCCACCATTGAAATACTATTTACATACCTTCTACATTCTCCTAGAATCTTTCGTAACGTCTATTCGTAATATCTACTTAACGCCTTCGTAATAACTATAACAAGAACCTGAAATCTGGAGAAATCTGGCTTCCATCGTTACCCTTTCCTAACTCCTTCTCCCAGTTCATAGTACCATTCTCTATTCTTTTATTAAGCTGGGCCAATCTGAGTCTGGTCAAGAACGCAAACACCATGGCAAGTGCAATGAATGCACAGTTGCAGATGAACGCCACCATGTACCGTGGAGCACTGCTTTTGGGGTACAAGTATGAGTTCCAAATCGAGGTGGAATTGGAAATACAGTTCATCAATGCAATAGCAATAGCTCTCTTGACTGGTGGTCTAGGCATCGAGTTGGACATCCACGTCAAGATAATCGTGAATGAACAATATAATGAAGGGATCATGATGCACATGGCAAAGTACCGGGCACCGGTGTTCAAAGTTGCAGCCGAAATAATAAAAGAAGTGAGCGACACAAATAATGGCAACACCACATGGTAGAACCGTTCTCCCGTCTTATCTGCATGACGGGCCCATAAGAACGTCGACACCACTGCAAGTAAGTATGGAGGAGCCGTCAAAACCAACGTTATGATCCGGCTAAAGTTCAAAGTTTCCACCACCGATGGGAAAAAGTTGGTGACACCACAACCAGCCACCAAGAAAGACAAAGTACCGGTGATGCACCAGGTTTTGACGTCTTTGATGGCCAACACGAAGATCTGCTTGTAGTTACTTTCAGTAGTAGCCTTATCCAAATCATCTTGTCCCACATCTCTTCTCATTTTGTACATAATCACATCTCTCTCTTCTTGAGACAAAAACTTGGTGTTGTGGGGCATGTCGGGCAACACAAAGTAAGCAAGTGGCACCACTGCCACGGTGATAGCACCCTCGATGATAAAAAGCCATCTCCAGGACCGCAAACCTCTGGCACCTTCTAAATTATCGATAATACCAGCAGCAATCAAACCAGAAAAGGCTCCAGATAATAAAGAACCCGAGTACAACATGGTGGTTCTCACGGATAATTCTTTCGAGTTGTACCACTTGGACAAGAAGAACAAGGCACAGGGGAAGAAACCAGACTCCACCACACCAATCAAGATTCTCACCACCAATAAACCAGCAAACCCATGGTCTGAGCTAATGGCTCCTGTACAAGTACTAATAACACCCCACACGGTCATAACCCCGGCCATGAACAAAGATGGTCTGGCCATCTTGTTGAAGAACATATTGGCCGGCACCTGCATCAAAATATAACCCACAAACAAGATCGAAATACAGGTTTGGTATTGACTTCCTACAAGCCCCAAGTCTTCTTCTAAACCACCCAATCTAGCACTAGCAATATTGTTTCTGTCCAAGTAGTTCAAGATATAAATAAGCACCAACATGGGCAAAATCCGGTAATCCATTTTTCTGGTGGTTTTGGCCATGAATTCTTCCACTTCTTCGCTGGTCATGTGTTTTAAAGAGTCTGGCAATTGGTCCCGAGGATATTTCTCCTGGAGGCTGGTGGTGGAGGATACTTTGTCCATCACGTCGTCCTGCTGTTCGCTGTGGGATACTTCTAGTTTATTGTCGTCCATTGCGAAGAGTATAGAAAAAAAACATGGGGGAACCGCAGACTATTTATGGTTCCCCAGGATTCGGAAAAAAAATATGGAGAAATCCCCCACTCTTGGCCAACAATGTCGGGGATTTTCATTGGGGGAATGCAGAAATTTTTTGACAGGAGATGAAAAGTGGCGGACCGGTGGCGGGTCGTTTTACGGAGGTTGTGTGGGGTTTGGGTTCCTGGCGGGGTGGAGGCCTTGGCGGTGTGTGGGTCCTCCACTTTTGGCCCCCATTATGTGGGTATGGGCGATGCCTGCACGTGACCCGGATAATCCTGATGCCGACCGGAAATACCAATGTTCCGGGCATTTTTGTTGCTCTCACTAATCGGTCCGTTTACTAGCAGGGCATTTGCAGGGTGTTGGCATAAGGTCGGCAGTAGTCTGTAGGTGGATATTTGGTGTGTGTGGTGTATTTTTGGTGCAGGGCTGGTGCATTTGGACAAAAAAAGTGGGGGAGTACCAAGACTATCGGATCCTCCAAAACTCGGCAAATAATTGGGGGAGCTGTACGGCTGTGAGGAACAGTGCATATGCATCAAAAAGAGATCTTATCTGTAGTGGGTAACTTACATAACCTGGGATTGTCGGTATGATAAGCCAGAGCTAAGAAAGTCTATTCTATTGTTGTTTCCCCACCGAATGTCGTACTCACAGTACCCCCGTATCCCCCAAGCATCATGCCGGAGATCCTCCCCACTGAAGCCCCTTGGATTCTTGTGGTTTGTAGTCCCGATCCCCCACACAGAAAAAATTGGAGGTGCTGGTTGTGTGCAGGGAAGTTATGGCACAAGACCAGAAATATCGGGTAGATTCAACGTCCGGGACATGAGTTACCGGGACAAAGTGACCGGGACATACGTGACCTTGGTAAACGAAAGCAAGTGAAACTAAAGGAAGTGAAACGCCTTGAAGAGTGAAACGACTTTCGACCAAATGAATCGAAAGAGTGCAACTGAAATGATAGTAATAACACGATACCTAGTTGACCCTCCGGGAATTAACGGAGGATCGACAGAACCCCTGGACTTGAAAGTGACCTCCCCTTAACTGTGTCATGGAGCTCCAAAAATTACTGGTAGATGTTGGATTTATAGCTGTATCGGAACATTTAAGTTTGATAAAATCAACTGACTCAACAAGAGGTAGAGTAGTCGCCGCCCTTGGGTCTGGGGTGGAGCTACTAGGTGGGTGTTAGTATGGGTTGTTTTTGTTCGTTTTTCTGTTTTTCTGTTTGTCTGTTTATCTGTTTGTCTGTTTGGCCAGTTGATTGAGTCTACCATATTTTGTAGTCTTACAAAAGAGTAGCAAAAGTCTACATGGTGTGGTGTCCAGAGCCTGTAATCCAGCATATTTGTGGTCTAGCAGGAGTAGGACCTCCTTGGTGGGTCTCTTTGATTTGGGCTGCCTGGCTCTGCAAAAATGGCTTTTCAGTTGTCTGGTTATTCGTCTGTTCTCGTGGTGTAATTCCGGTTAGTTGTCCATTCTGCTCTATTTCGGTAAGGTGTTTGGGTGCCGTATTCTAGTGCTGTATTCAAGTACTCTAAGGGCAGCTGAAGTACTGGAACTGCTAATATCCTCCACTTATGGACCATGTTGCATTTTTGGGCTGAATCAGTGTCCCTACCAAAGTTTTTTCAAATCCCCGTCTGAAAGTGTCTCTACCAATCCAATTGTTTAGAGGCATACTTCCGTGGCCCTACCGTACTCCATTTTGTGTTTTCAATTCAGTTCCTGCACGCCAAAAAAAGGCATCCTGCACGTGCAATGGCCCAACATCCTGCACACAGAACGTGGTGCAACTCGCGGTGTCAGAGGGTCTAGAGTTACTGTGTTCAAAAGCAGAATGGTAAGGAACAGGTCTAGATGTCGTATATTACCTATACACTACAAAAACGCAAACACAAACCAATTCAAAACATTTTCAAAAGTTCCAACATTTAAGCGTCTCCACATTTAACGTCTCAATTTATTTAACCAAATCACGTTTTATTTTCTAGCAAGTCATCGAAAGCCCACGCTCGGATTTGTGTGGAGTTCTACAATTTCACATTACGTGTAATATGCCTTGTTTGTTACTCTATAAACCTATAACCAACCCTGTATTCATCATTCATAACCTTCTGGACTTATAAACAAGCTCCAGTTAACCATTTCTTGTACGTATTTGACGTGGAAATGATATTATTGTTATAATTGGAATTGGTGGAATTTAGACTGATTTCATCAATCGACTCCACCGGGAGGTAGTAGTCTGCAGTTTCGGGTTCTTCGGATTCTCCAGTGTATGTGTAGTTGTAGTTGTAGCTGTAATTAGCGAAATCGGGCGATAATAATGGACTATTGTGGGTACTGGAGTTGGCGGTGAAAAAGTTGGTATTCAAGTTCTTTGTGTTCAATTCATCCACTTGCTTACAATTGTCGGAGCAGTAGATGGAGTTCGTGGAGCAAAGTCTCTCACAATTGATGCAGTAGTTGTCAAATGCTAAGTCTGTCATATTTGTTTGTGTTGTTAATGAAAAGTTTTCAAAAAGGAGAAATCACTTTGAATTTATATTGTAAAAAAATATGACAAATTTAAAATTAAGTGTGGTGGTGTCATATTTATTTCCCGAAATGCCACCACCACCACCGCCAAATCACTGCGAATTCGGCGGACGCACGCGCATGAGTCAGAAAACAGGGTTTGATGGCCGCCCACGCAGGCCACCACACTTTATCCTGCATACACCACAAATTTATGTTTCACATTCGTTTACAAGGCCACTGGCCTACATGTCGATACTTGCAGACACTTATTTGGCTCAACCCCTGCCAAACCCTGCCAACCCCTGCCAAACCACTGCCACAAAACCAGGGGCCATGCTCTAAGCCATCGTGGTGGAATTGCGTCCGCAGCAAATTACAATTAATTGTGTCACGGGGCCGCACCACGATTACTTCCACATGGTTCTACAATTTAAGTACAATTTACATACAATTCCACATAATTCTATTGTGGAGTTTGTTTACCAACTGTGTAGTCCCAACACAACAAACACAACAAGCAAAACATAAATAAACTTTGGTTCTTGTGGTTCAAGGTGCCCCGGCTGCCACCAATAACTGTGGTGTCGCTTTTTGTTCTCCGAGGGCCGAAATTTTTATCTTTTCCATCAGTGAAAATTTTTTAGTGACTCACTTAGCTATTGTCTCCAAATTGTTGCCATCTTGCCGAGCTGATCCGCTCGTTCGAACACCGGCGTTTATGTTCCGTTGTTTGAAAGGTTTGGTTTGGGCTGGTTTGGGCTGGGCAGCTCTGGACCTGCTTCTATTTATATATGGGTCTAGACGTGTTTCAAATAGGAGTGGAATCTACCAGAATGCCGGTGGAAGCAGGGGTGAGCAATTTAGAGACCCGTACACCAGACCCGTACACCAAGTAGTTCAAAGAGTTCTGCGATTTTCACAGTATTCTCCTCTTTTAACTCTCTCTATTTGAGTCTCTTATTAAATGCTCTCCAATTGAGTCTCTTATTAAATGCTCTCCATTTGAGTTGTCTTCTATTTAAATTCTCCTATTCGAATCCTTTTCATTCATTAACATAAATTCTCTTCTATTCAAATATTCTTTATCCGATTCTCCTATTTAAATTCTTCTACTTAAATTCTTCTCATTTACCACCATGAATCTGTTCCATCCAATTCTCTTCTACTGATAGTTTTTCGTCGATTTAAATTGCTCTTCTACTAAATCTCTTTTCTATTAAATTCTCTCTATTTATACTCTCTCTATTAAATTCTCTCTATTAAATTCTCTTCTATCTATATTCTCTCTATCCAATCCTTTTCGATTAAACTCTCCCTATCCACTTCTCTTCTATTAAAGTCTCATTTACCATATTGTGTTCCTTTACCATGTTCGGAATGAATTTGCACCTTGTGTAAATTCTTCTCATTATATTTATTCTACACATCCTTGTACTTATACTTCTTCCCCCGCAACACCCCTATACTCCTCTCGTTGTCACTATACACATTGTACACATAGTAGTACAAAGCCAAATCCACCACCGGCACTACAAATACCCAATCTACGTACACCATCACCAAACACACACCATTGACCACCACCGTTGCCCACCAGAAGCTCGTGCTGGCCCGGTAGTAGCGATACTTGATGTAGTTCAAAAGCAATGTCAAAATCACCGAAAAATGAAACACCGGAACCCGTAGCACTACTCTCAACAACATAAGTGCCACAATCAAGCCAATGGTGAATCCGTTTACTATAAACACATTAGTGGAGTGAGTTTGAGAATTCAACAGTGCAAACTCACTGATCAACACATCCTGGTCGTCGGTGTCTATCAACCCACTGTTGACCTGGTCTATCAAGATCCGATCAATTTTACCTCTTGATTTCATGGTAGGAAATAGGAGGTGTAATTCGCGTAGTACCACGAATCACTGGGGTAAGAGCTCTGGCGGGGACCGACCGCAGTGCCGTCGTCAACCCGACGCCGCGGTGGAAATGTAACCCATATGCTAAATCCCAATTTAAAAGGTTCAGCCTATTTTGCTTAATGCGGTAGCGCCCTAACCTATTTCAGAAAAATTCGTTTTACAGAAGAATTTGCCTGTCAAATCAGGACCTCTACGTCTTTAACTTTCCACTTTCGTGTTGCCCCTGGAGCCGCTATCTGCTGAGCTGTTGCTTGATACGTGTTTGTGTTGTCAGTTTTCTGTTGTTTTGTCAGTTTGTCAGTTTGTCAGTTTGTCAGTTTGTCATTTTGTCTCTTGTCTGTTGTCCATTTGTCCATTTCTCAGTTGTCATTTCTCAGTTGTCTCTTGTCAGTCGTCTCTTGTCTCTTGTATCGTTTTCATCTACTTGTACCTGTTTGTTTGCTTAGCGACACACATTGTTCTTTCCACCTGTACACAATCGGTGCCTGGAAACAATCGTTTCTGGACAAATTGCCTAACAGCCTCACATCGTCTAAATGAAACCCGCCATATCCGGACCCAGACAATTTCATTCCGCTCGTCTTGGTTTTCTCATTTTTCTCCTTCAATAACAAAAAAATCTTCAATCGATACAGCACTTTTTACTTCTTTTCCTTGTCGTTTTAAAATCGACACAGTCAACCGTTGATACCCTTAGAAACACACGCCTGTTCGTTTGCCGTGTTTGTGTTCTTTTTGACTTTTTCCCCCCAGTTTAGCCAGTGTTTTCACGTCACTGGTTTATTGTTTATTTAAATAACAAGGAGCCCTCCTTTCGTTCTTTTCCCTCCGTTCCAAAGGCCACCTACCGTAGCCACTTGTTTCCCGGGACTTCCTTGTTCATTTAACTGGTTTTTTATTGCCATTCCCCTTACATTCGTTTCCTTGATACCCTTTACAGTCCATAAATATGTTGTCGAAAAAAGTGTTGTTTGTGGTGCTTTTGTCATTGACGAGAGGTAACATCATCGACATAACCTCCAACGACGAGTTGCAAGCCCGAGACGACGAGTCCTGGTCCAGTTGGTTCAGCAACTTGGCGGCAGGGCAGTCTTCTACTCAAGACGACGACTCTACTGCTGCGTTCAGTAACATTTTCTGGTCCGGTGACGACGATACATCTGTGTCGGAAGATGCCACATCCCAGACCACAAAAGAGACGACAAAAGAAACCTCAGAGACTTCCAGACAAACTTCACCATCAGCCTCCGCTGCGGCCTCCATTATCGGCGTCAACAAAGACGCATCTTCCATAGATACGTTCTCCGATACAAAGACAAGCCTGCCTTTTGCATTCGACACCTTGACGTCAGACACCCACACTGCTTCATCAGCCCGTCTGGAAATCCAGTCTTCTGGTCTCACATCAAGGGAAACCACTGATGACACAGTTTCTCCAAGTAACACTGTGGGGTTCAGTTCCAGGGCTTTCACAGACAGTCTTTTCAATTCAGGTACTTCCAATTCTGATGCCAAGACCACCACCAGTGCTGATTCTTTCACGGATTTTTTCAGTTCGTTGTTCCAATCAGGTAGCGGTGATGACGCCAATAGTGCTACTGGTACTACAGGAAGTGGACGGGCTGCCAGTTCGGACGATGACGACACTTCCACCACCAAGACGGAGTCGCCCACCACCTCAGAGCTCAAATCGGACACTGAGTCCACTACCAAAGCTGCTGACACCAAAAGTGACACCACCAGTGCTACAACCGATACCACCACCAATAGTCCCGACCCCACTACAGACAGTCCTACGGCCAGTGCTACTACCACTAGCCCGACGACCGAGGCCACGACTGAAGCGAAATCCGAAGAGACCACCACCAACAGTCCAACCACAGAAACTCCCACTACAAAAACCCCCACTACAGAAACGCCTGCGGAAAGTACAGCCACTCTCGACACCCCGGTGCCGGTGGCTCCTTCGGCTTTGTCAACAAACACCGAAACTTCGGCCGACCCAAGCGGCCAGCCTATATTGGCTAACCCCAGTACTGCTGCTTCCACAGAGGCCGAAGCTAGTACTACCTCTCCTACACCCGACGCCAGTACTCCTGAGCCAGAAGCCAGCACCACCAAGTCGCCAGACACCACTGCCAGTGCTGTTTCTGCCAGTGATGCTGAATTAACTGAGTCGTTCCGTACGTCGGAAACTGCAGATGCAGAGACTCAACCTGCTCCATCGGATTCCACCGCTACCCCTTCGGAAACTGAGATCCCTTCAAGTACCGAAACCACTTCTCCAAAGGATGCTTCCACTCCAGCAACATCCACTCCAGAAGCCTCGACTACTGCAAGTGAAACTGACACCGGGTCTACAGGCACCACCGAAACTACTCCAGTTTCTTCTGCCGCAGACACCACTTCCTTGGCATCTGCGTCCGAGGCCGAGCTTACCGGTTCTACCTCCGACACCACCACCGCCAGCACCCCAACTGCCACTTCTGAATCGACCTTGGCATCTCCAACGGAATCGGAACTTCCTTCCACTTCCACTGCCGCTGAATCAACTCCTGTTATCACCTCGCCAACCACTTCTGCCACAGTTTCGTCAGAAGCGTCTTTGGTGTCCCCAACACAATCGGAGTTGCCCACCACCACCACTTCTGCTTCAAGTATATTGACTCCTTCGGTGGAATCTGCGCTTCCTTCAACCACGTCCACCAGTGCTGCTTCTTTGCTCACGCCTGTTGAGAGTTCTGCTATTGCTAGTACTCCAGTGGTGAGCTCTGCTGCCGAAAGCACTGCTCTTGCTAGTACTCCAGTGCAAAGCACCGCTGCTGAAAGCACTCCAGTCGTCAGCTCTGTTGAAACCACTCCTGCAAGTTCTGCTGCTGTGGAAAGCACTGCTGCTGCAAGCACTGCTGCAGAAAGTACCGTTGCCGAGAGCTCGGCCGCTATTGCAAGCACTCCAGAAGAAAGCTCGGCTGCTGCTGCCAGTACGCCAGCAGAAAGCACCACTGCAGCCCGGGTTCAATCTTCGGCTGAAGCTTCACCTACCGCAGCTTCAGTGGAATCTCAAGCTCCAGCAAGCGAAACCCCCACCACCGTTGCTGCCTCGTCGGAAGTGGTCGCTTCTGCTGCCGTGACGAGCCAGCCTGCTATTTCACAAGCAAGCAAACCTCCAACGCCTTCCACAACCGATGAGGACGATTGGTTGCCTTCTGGATTGATCATTGAACAAAGTTCCGACGCAGCTGCTAACCCCACCCAGTCGGAAGTGGACATCACCAAAGCCACGTCTTCTCCATCGGAAACTTCTGGTTTACCTAGAGCTATCACTCCTGCTACAACCACGGACCCTGGAAGCAACTACGAAATCGTTTACATTGGTTTCACGTCCGCTTTGAACTACCCATTTGTTGTGGAACACTCGTTGTCGTCGGCCCAAATCTTCCAGTACTTACCAAGTGTTTTGACATTCCCTTTCACAGCTGACAAAATCTACGATGATGTCAGTGTCAAGAGATTGATTCCATTCACGGCAGAAGGTATTGATTATACCATCACGGTGGCCGAAGTTTACTTCCCCACTCAATCGGTAGCGTCATTGGCGGAATTTGTTCAAGACTCCAGTTCGAAGTTGTACAGAACCACATACAAGACTGAGAGCTCGTTGGCTTCGTTGATCGACAAACGGATTCCTTTGGTGGGATTGGACACTAGTTCGTCGTCTGGTTCTAATTCTGACACTGATACTTACAACAATGGATCGATTGATGCTGAAACTTCTAATGAAGCCATCTCCAATAAGGGCCAAATCATCGGGATTACGATTGGTGGGGCCGCCGGAGCTGGATTATACTTTTCGTTGATGGTGTTGTTGTTTAAGAGATTCAAGAAGAATAAGAACATTGAGTTGCCTCCTTCAGACTCCGAAAGCAATGTGGGAGTTCAATCTACCGAAACCCATGAATCGGGTCTTAGTGCTGTGTTCTACAGAATCTTAGACACCAATTCGGGTAGTGGTGGGAACATTCAGATCAGTGAGCCGGTAAATGCTTCTAACTCGTTGGGTTGGAATAACCGATGATCTTTTTCAACTGTTTAGAAAAACGGTTTCATGATTCATTTCAAAAGTTGGCTATGTTGACTATTTCGTGTACTTTATGTTGTTGATATCTGTTATATCGTCTATATAATAAAATAGTATATCTGTTAAAATACCTCTTGAGTAATCTCCTTCTATGGTTTCTTCTTTTATTATGTGGTCTCTTCTTCTTTTATTATGTCGTCTTCTTCTTTTGTTCATTATGTAGTCTTCTTTTATTACCATGTGTCTCCTCGTCATAAATAGCACACCTTAAACAGCTCCTATGTCTCTGCAAAATTGGGAAACACTGGAGACCAAATTCACAGCATCGTTGTCAAACGTCTCCGTCAAGTCCTGGAAACTCAAGGACTTGTCCTGGAGCCCTTCGTATATAAACTCCAGTAATTCCTCTTCTTTTATTCCCATGTACTGCTCCACTAACCCGGATATGTGTGATCTGAGGTTTTGCAACTGTTCTGGTGTTAGACTGGAAATGTCGGGCATAGCAATATCTGTACCCATTGACTGAGGTTCCTCTGACACAGACTTCTTTTGTTCTTGTACAGTCGTCTGTCCTTTTTGTCCTCTTTCTTCTTGTGCACTCGTTTGTCCTTGTTGTCCTCTTTCTGCAGTGGTTTGTTCGTTTTGTTGTGCTCTTTCTTCCTCCCGATCAACCGTATCCATATCCTCTTCCCTTTGCTTGGTCTTGCTCCGCCGGGCCCAGTACTCCGCAGCGTCATACGCATAATCCTTCACATCGTCAATGAACTTGAATTTATTTTCCACCAAATTGTCCTCGTAGTTCCTCAACGATTCCAAAGTAGCACTCAATTTCAAATGGGCCAGTCTCATCGCCTCCATGTCCCGAAGTTGCAGGGTATAGGCCTCCTCACGCTGCTCCTTCCCCACCCGCTCAAGATAAGCGTCATATTCCGCATCATCAAGCTCGGGCCGGTCGTCTTCTGGCTCTTTCACCACCTCTTCTGTCTGCACCGCTACACTACCCTCTTTGGCAAACATAGTCTTCAAGATCTGCTTCGATTTGGCCCGCTCCGCAAGCATTTCACGGCTCCGCTTCTCCTGCTCTCGTATAAGCATACTGGACCTGAACTTGATCAATTCTTTGATAATCGTCTGCTTCATAGAGTTCGGTACGTCCATCAACTCATTAGCATCAATTTTATACGAAGACTCGTAATACGACACCTGCTGTTGTTTCCGATCACGTGCTTTCCTCTGGGACCGCATGGCACTATTGATAACACCCCCAACCTTATGTGTAGAGATTTCTTCGGCGGCTATTTGACTCAAATCTGTCCCATGCAAATTCACCACCACTTTTCCACACAAATTGCCGAAAACCGCCACGTTTTCCGCCACTGTCTTCAAGTCCACCAAAGTCTGTGGCTGGAGAAACACCGTCACAGTGTCGGTCTCCAATTTGGCCCATTTATATGGCGCTTTTAGAATACTCCCAAACACCTTCTCAACTTGCTGGTCCGTCAACTGCTTGAATTCCGGCATAACCACCAAACTGATCTGCTGCTTCAAGTTCTGCACCGTGAGCTCGTGCAACGGCACCAAATACCGCACGTCTTCGTCCACTTCCATGTCGATATCTTCGTCTTCTTCGTGATTCATCTTGTCATTATTGTCCCGCAAAATCTCGTCGATATCCAACCCTTTCGGCACCGGGATCGTCACAGCCTCTGATTCCACTGCTTGTGTATAGGGAAGGGGAGCAATCAACCCGGAAATCGCCGTGGCTTCCCGTTTATCGTACGGTCTAACGTGTATGATGTCTTCCATAAGAAAATAAAGTCTCACAAAAAATTACTTGAACTAAACTACTTATTTATATCCAATTTTACACTCCTTTGATGTTGCTCCCGATAGATGTGCCGACAAGCCCGACCCTGCTAACAGGTGCACTCTCCGACTTCCAGGACCTCCAGAAATCCGTTTTGGACGACCCAAATAACCTCCACAAATGGAACCCATTGCTAGCGAAAATCGATGAACGTATAACCCAGGTCCAAAATCCGTCCACGGAGTTCAAGCTGTTCGTCAATGCCTGCTACGATGAAGTGCTTACCCGGTTCCCATACCTTGTGGACTTGTGGAAGAAATGGTCCGTTTTGTGCTACAAATTCGACGGGTTATCTGGATCCATTACCGTCATGGCCAAATCGGTTGACGCTTGCCAGTTTTCCCTCGAGCTTTGGGACGACTACTTGAACGCTTTGGTGCTAGATAACAGCAGCGAGTACGAGGCCATGCTTTTGTTGAGTATCCAGTTGAATGGCCATCATTTCAACAGCCATGTGTTGTGGGATAAGTACTTGGAGTTTCACAAACAGAAAAACAACGACATGCTTCCGATCTACTTGAAATTGGTGAGAATCCCGTTATATGAATACTCCAGGTACTATACTCAGTTCACGGAAATTAACAAACGGTATGAGCTTTCTCAGATCATCGAAGACCCGACTATTGTCGAAACGTACTTGAAGAAGTATGGAAAAAGCGATATTGGCGAATGCTCTCAGTTTGAGGTGCACCAGATCATCGACGAGTTCAGCTACGATATATTCACCACCAGCCAGCTACGAGTGACGAGAAAATGGGACTTTGAAAAACAGCTAACTATTAACCAAGTTTCGGCAGACACAATCACCAATCCCGAGACCCAGGTATGGATTGACTATCTTGGGCTGGAAATCGCCGCATCTCCAGAAGACTACCATACTATGGTGAACCTTTTTGAGAGAAGTTTGATCCCCAATTGCTTTAATGAGACGATTTGGTTGAAATACCTAGCTTTCTTGAACAAGTACCTGAAAACCGACTCAAAATTCAAGGTTATGGATGCAGTTTATACCAGATGCATCAACAAGTTCTTGCCTTTGGACACTAACTTTATCCGGTTCAACTATTGCAAGTTTTTGATACAGCATGATAAGGTTGAAGCCATGAACGATTATCTATTGGATCTAATAGACTATTTTGCTGGAAACAACAAGAACGGGTTGACGTTGAAACAGGGGTACATCGATGCGGTTGAGTGTTACTTGAACACCAAGAAGAATGGAGACTTCAAGCTGTTTTTGAAATCCTTGCTTGACTGTTTTTTACAAAAGTCCAAATTGCCAGATTCCAAATTGCCAGATTCCAAATACACCAGCCGGCTTTTCAACTTGCTCAATTCCCAGTCGATTTTGGTGGTCAGCAAACTATACTTGGATGAGCTTCTAGCAGCGGAAGATGTGGACGAGATCTACTCTTTCTTTACCTACTATTCCAACCCCATATTCAGCAAATCTGTGAGTTTCTGGAAATTCTACATCGAGTACGAAGGGTTCGTTACTCGCAACTATAGAAATGTCAACAAACTCGTCAACTATGTCACGAGGAACACCACATTACCGAAGTTGGTGATAAACCAGTTCATTAGTTTGAGGTACAATTTATTCACCTGCAACTACCATGAGTTCAAGAAATGGGTGAATGATGATAGTGTGATAAAGTACGACTTGCACATGTCGATGGAGGTGCTGAACAAGGAGTTTTGGCTCAGCTACCAGAAGAGCAGTAAGGACCTCAAACAACCTGATCTGGAGGTAAGGACAGAGTTTAGTATTTTTGACGAATAGAAGAAGACTAAAACCAAAGGCCATGTCATCACAGAAGACGTTCACATCACAGACAATCCTGCTACATCGCTCAGTTCAAAACCGATTATACTTTAAACCAACCTATATACACCACACACCCACACCTACACAGAATCACCCTGTCTCCCAATAACAATAAGATCGTCCTTGACCCTCGCGTCATACGTACACTTATTATTTCCAAACACCTCCAAGATTTTCAACTTCGGACACCTCTTGCTCAATAAATTTAATATCTGGTCATCCATAGCTCTCACAAATCCCACGTCCAAACTCGTCAACAACGGAAACGACAACGCCGGATAGTACTTCTGGTCCTCCAGCATCGTATCCTTGAAGTTCTGTTTACTCTCATCGAAATCGTCAGTTAAAATCTGCCAAAAGAAGTTGTTGGTCAATTTCTGAACCGAGTTCAAGCTTAGCTCCACAAGCGTCGAACACGAGTGCCGCAAAAGGTCATAAACCGCTTGTTCTGACAACTCCGTGCACCTGGCCAAGTTCAATGACATCAAACCTCCATTCATGTCAGCAAAATGACTGAAATCACACTCTTCATCTAGCTGGTCCAAATCTTGCAACGACAAGTGGGTAAGACTACCACAGAACTTCACCAACGCCTCATTGACGAAATTGGCACTGAGATTCGTGCATCCGTCCAACACCAACGACACCAACGTTTCTCCCGACACCGCCAAAACGTTAATCAACAACTCATCGCTAATTAGCTCCTCCTGTTTCGGGTAGCCGATTTCAAGATGCTCCAACTTGTTGGGAGTCAAATAATGTGGTATCAACTCGTAGATTTCCGCCGAGTCGATGCCGTCTAGCCTTGACAACTTCAAAGTGTCCAAATTCTTACCGCAATTGTCCAAAAGACTAATCAATGCGTCGTTGGTGAACCGGTGGGTGTTGCGGACCTCAAACTTCGTCAACTGCCCACACCCCAACTCAAAAAACTCCTGCCACATCGCCTCACTCACCAAAAACGGCCCGTTTAGGCTCAAGTCCCGCAAACTGAGCTTCTGGTGGAAATACTGGAGATTATCGTTATGCAACTGGCCACACATGAACAATTTCAAGCTCTCGAGCTGCGGGCAGAACGAGGCGATCTTGTTGAACGAGTCAAAGTCCACATTAGAGCAGTCCCAGAACTCCAACGCCTTTAAATCCGGCGTCAAAAAGAGCGCCATGGTGCTACTGTTCAACGACCGGTTCTTCGATAAAATCCGCGAGATCTTGTTCATGTTCATGGCGCCAATATCCCCCAACGCCTCCACCTCGTCGATGTTCTTGGTGATGAGTTTGATGCATATATCCTGCAAACTGGGGATCTTCACCGTGGTCTTGTTCAACAACGCCTGTGCCACTTTTTTTCTCTTCCGCCGGGCATTCTGCTGGTTCTTCCGGGCGTTTTTCTCTCTCCTGCTGATCTCCTCGTTGCACGCTTCACACAAGTACCCCTTCCGCAATTTATCGTACCTAGAGTACACCGTTAGTGTGAACGGCTTGTCACACTCCACGCACGTGTCTTCGGCGCCGCTCTGCTTATATTCGTTGCCCAACGCGTCGCCTTCGAAGTCTGCATCGTCGTCATCATCTCCGTCGTCACTATCGCCATCGTCAGCCCCAATAAACTCGTCATCTCGTGCTGCTCTTCTCTTGCGGCGCGCAGCACTTCTCATGGCCACTATCTCGTCTTCCTCCGAGTCTACCGCCGAAATAATCGTCGACCGGTTGCTGGACTGCACGGGCGTGGTCCCAGGAGTCATACCTGGGGTTGTGTCTGCCGTAGAACCTCCTAAGTCTTCGGATCCGCTGGTGGGGTTCCCGGATATAAGCGTCTGGAGCATCTCATCTTGTTGACGCTCGTTTCGTCTTCTGAACGCGTCAGTGATTCCCTCCACCCGCAAGAACTCCGTCAACGCCGAGTTGGGGCCCTGCACGTTGGACGACGCGTTCTTTCTTCTTCTTGACATGGTTCTTTCTTGCTGCAATAGTTACTGCTAAAAAGTGCGCACAAAAGTGAGAAAAATTCGATCGCCACCATTCCTTTTCAACAACGATGCAAGTAATCTTTAAGGATTTTAAGAAGCAGAAGCTCACCGTCGATGTCGACCTGGAGGACACGGTATGTTATTTTAGCAATCAACCAATCAACCAATCTTCCTTTCAACCTCTTTGGAAGAAAACCCTTTTGGAAGGAGAAATGCTGAACAATACTAACTTACAGGTGTTGAAAACAAAGGAGGCTGTTGCCGCCGAGAAGGACTGTGATCCCTCGCAGTTGAAGTTCGTGTATTCTGGAAAGGTGTTGGCCGACGACCAGACCTTGTCCCACTATAAGATCAAAGAGGGCGATTCGATTATTTATTTGATCAGCAAGGCCAAGAAACTCGCTACCACAGAGCCCGCCACTCCTGCCCCTGCCGCCGCCGCTCCTGTTGCCGCTGTTGCCGCTGAACCTGCAACAAGCACCGCCGCTTCCGCCACTGAGCCCGCAGCCACAGAGCCAGGGTCCACGTTCGCCACAGGCTCCGAAAGAGAGGCCAGTATCCAGAACATAATGGAAATGGGCTACGACAGAAACGAAGTGGAAACTGCGTTGAGGGCCGCCTTCAACAACCCCCATCGTGCGGTGGAGTACCTTTTGACGGGAATTCCTGCAAACTTACAACCACAAGCCCCTCAGCCACCACAACCGGTATCAGAAGACCAACAAACAGAAAACCCCGTGGCCGAATCCACCAACGCCAACGTCACCACCACCACCGAGGATAACGATAACGAAGATGATGACAATGCCAATGTAAATTTATTCGATGCTGCTGCCGCTGCTGCCAACCCTTCAGGTGCCAACCCATCGGATGATATGGGATTTGAAATGGGAGAAGAAGCCCAATTACGTTTATTGGGAGAAACATTACAAAATGAGCCAGAATTGATACAACCGTTGTTGGAGCAAATCTCTGCGTCCAATCCCCAAGTTGCACAATTGATTCAACAGGATCCTGAAGGGTTTGTTGCTAGACTTTTGGGAACTGGAGACGGCGACGATTTGGCATTTGACTATGAAGATGGCGATGAAGAAGGAAATGAATCAGGGGCTGTTCGTATTGAATTGACCGAGCAAGATGAAAGTGCTATAAACAGGTTGTGTGAGTTAGGATTTGACCGGAATTTGGTGGTACAGGTGTACATGGCCTGTGATAAAAACGAGGAAGTGGCTGCTGATATTTTGTTCAGAGATACATAAGCTGTAGACCTGAACGGAACCATGTCTGTGACACTTGAGCGGATTCATGTCTCTGACACTTGACCATGTCTCCGATCAAGCATCTATTTTGTTATATTAGTATTAAACAGGATATAATGCTCCAAAGTCACTGACCATCCCATACGCTTCAATGTCCTGTTTTGTGACGGGGTTATTTCCCGGCCTATCAACTATAACCGATGCCATTCCTGCTTCTCGGGCTGCTTTCACCTCTTTGACGTTGTCGCTCAAAAACAACACCTTTTCGGCCCGAGTGTCGTACCCTATGGCCTGGAGAATGTTGCCGTACGACGACAGCTCTGTTTTGTAGCCAGATGTGGTGATATCGAAATAACCACTTAAATGCACGTTCATATCCACCACCCCCTTTTCGCCTTCCGCGTAACCGAACAACAACTTCTGTGCCTTGACGCTTCCTGACGAGTAGATGTATACCTTTTTGGATGCCGAGAACTCTTTAATAAGCCTAATGGCATCGGGGTATATGGGCGCTACCAAATCACCTCTCTCGTACCCCAACTTCCATATAAACCCCTGGAACGCCTTCAACACCGGGTCCTTGATGTCGTTCTGCACCAACTGCGTGATGTGACGTATCACCTGCTCTTTTGTTTGTGTTTCGGGGAACTGAACCACAATATTATTTATAGCGTCCAAATCCGATTGAGCATCATTGTTGTGGTGCAAGGGGTAATGCAATTGGTCCAATATATGGTGAAACTGGTCCATGAAATACGGATACAACACGTCCCGCACAAAAGATATGGAGCAGACGGTGCCTTCTATGTCTAAGAGCAACACGTCGTATGTATCAAGACTCATACCCAACAAAATAAACTGATATAAATTGAGAGCGTCGCGCAATCATTTAAGTTGCAAACTCCGAATTCGAGTCTTTAGAATCTTGCTAACAAAGAGACGATGACACAAGCGAACACTGCCGCGTCAACCACAACGTCAACCAGAGCGTCGCCCGCACGTGCTCTTTTCGACGAGCAGAACGACTACGTCGACGAAACCCATATCCAGGAGTTCGCAAAAGCCCTAGTATGGGAGCACGAGGAAGATAAACTCGAAACTCCAGACGCCCTTCAGGAGGTGGAGGCAGAACAGATCGGCGTGGGTCTCAAACCCGTTAGAAGACCTTCCGACAAACCCCACAAGATCAGCAGCAAAAGCGACTGGTATCCCGTGCACCACAAAATGGACGGTGACTCCAAAAAGAAGAAACACAAACGAGTGACCAACGAGTTTCGTGACAGCATAGGCTACACACTTCTTCGGTGGCCCATATTGGTAGGTGTCATGGGGTGGATCTTGTTTTTGTGTATGCTCTACTCCGCTGTTCGGGGATATGTGGCTTTGCTGGAATACTGCTTAACATGGGTTGGTGAAAGGAAGAGATTAAGAGATCGGTTACGACAATCCAAGACGTACGATGAGTGGGTGGAAAACGCTTTGGCGTTGGATCGGTACCTTAATTTGGACAAATGGAGCACCAACCCCGAATTCAGCTACTACGATTACGGCACCATTAAAATGACCATATCTAAGCTCAGCAAATTGAAGACAGAGGCGGCAGATGCAGAGTTGTTGGTGATTCTACAGGGCTGTGTGAAGGCCAACTTTGCCGGGGTGGAAAATAAACAGTTATATGCACACCGGTACTATGGAACAAAAGATTTGGTACAGCAGTACGTCACGCTTGTGGCAGAATGTATTGACCATATCACGGCATCCGAGCAACTAGATTTCGAAACCAAACGTAAGTTCTTTAAAACAGTGCTGAAGAACTACGGTAAAACCGCCTTGTGTTTGAGTGGTGGAGCGTGTTTTGCTTACAGTCATTTTGGTGTTATCAGAGCCTTGTTGGACAACGACTTGCTCCCGTCGATTATTTCAGGCACTTCTGCTGGCGGGATCGTGGCAGCCATGACTTGCACCAGAACCGACGAGGAATTGAAGGATATCTTGGTGCCCCAGCTTGCCCGAAAGATCACGGCATGTGAAGATCCTTGGTACGTGTGGATCCCCAGATTCTGGAAAACTGGCGCCATGTTTGACTCTGTAACGTGGGCTAGAAAGTCCAGCTACTTCACCAAGGGGTCTACTACGTTCCAAGACGCATTCAAGGCCACAGGTCGGAAATTGAACATCTCCACTGTTCCAGCAGATCCCCATTCCCCGGTGATTCTTTGCAACAACATCACTTCGCCCAATTGCATCATCTGGTCTTCTTTATTGGCGTCCTCAGCGGTGCCGGGGATCTTGAACCCGGTGGTGTTGATGATGAAAAACCCAAACACCCAGGAAGTGGTGCCGTTTTCCCTAGGCAACAAATGGAGAGACGGGTCTTTGAGAACGGACATTCCTATCGATGCATTGAACACTTACTACAACGCCAACTTCACCATTGTGTCGCAGGTGAACCCCCATATCCTGTTGTTTTTCTATGCTCCCAAAGGTACCGTTGGCCGACCAGTGGCCATATCCAGAAGACACACCAACAAGCAGCGGTACGAATCGTTCAGGGGTGGGTTTGTGGGTGCGGCTGTGGAACAGCTTCTTCGGTTGGAAATCACCAAGTGGTTGAAGATCATCAAGACGCTTGATTTGCTCCCACATATCCTAGAACAGGACTGGCTGAATATCTGGCTTCAGCGGTTCTCGGGGTCGATTACGGTGTGGCCCAGAAACAAGCTCAAGGACTTTTTGTACATATTGAGTGACCCTAGCGAAGAGCGAATGGAGGAGATGTTGATGAAGGGACAGCGGTCGATGTTTCCCAGGCTTTTGTTCATCAAAAACAGATTGACCATTGAAAGGGCCGTTGAAAAGGGCCGCAGGATGACAAAGTCCGCCAAGGACACGGAAGACGGCCAGAAGGAGTTCGAAGATGATGAAGATGAGCCAAGAAAGAGATTCCTGGTTTTGTCGGACAACGGAGCTTCTAGTCGGACAGCGAGCCCTGATATCAGTGGGTACGACGACGGGAGCGATACTAATGATTCGTTGATGATGGGGCCTAGCTATGAGAAGGAAAGAAGACACACTGTTTACTAACCTTGGCGTGGCCAATGGCCTCAAAGGCCTCAACACTGGATAACAGCGACAGGCAGTGAATATCAAAGACACTGAATATTAAAGACTGAATATCAAAGACACTGAATACCAAAGACACTGAATATCAAAGACACTGAATACCAAAGACACTGAATACCAAAGACACTGAATAGTATATTGGGACCTAAAACAACGCTACAACGTAATATCATGTCAAGACACACAAGGCAGGATAGCCACGGACACTTATAGCTAATGAACATTTTTACGAACTTTCACGTCTCCTCTTCTTCTCTTTTCCACCTCCGTCTCTTCTTCACCTATCTCATCTCACTTTTTCTTATTCTCTTCCTTAAAGTACGCATTCACCTGAATACAGTCCCCCACTTCTCCGTCCACCTCTACAATGTACTCAAGATAATCAATGGCCAACGGAGCACTCTGGAGCTCAAGCATCTGCTTCTCCTGCTGCTTGAACCCCGATAGCACCCAATACGCAATCTGGTCCTTTGTAGGATTCAGCGGCTTTGGCCCAATTCCTATGCCCAACTTGAATAAATGAGCCTCGTTTCCTCTCATGAACTTGTGCACTGATTTTAGTCCGTTATGTGACTCGTTATTTTTGAACCTGGACAACTTCACCTCACCAATGTCGATCTCAAAGTCGTCATACACCACCACCGTCACACACTGGCCCGGACGGAGCTTGTTCTCCAAGTAGAACCGCTTAATGGCCTCTTCAGAGAAATTCATCAATGAGTTAGACCTCACAAAAAATATGTTGTCAATGGATGTCATTAAATAGACTCCTGGTTTCGTGGGTTGTTTGGCGCCGAAGTGGGTGATCATGTGTTTCAAGATCATGTGGCCACACGAATGGCGGGTCATAGGGCCCGGGTTTCCAACCGAAAACACCACAATGGTTGGTTCTGACATGTAGAGAATCGCGATATTTTATTGATCTGTTTACTATGAACAAAGCCACAAACGAAGCTGGCGAAAGTGCCCCGGCTGAGGTAGTTGCCGACCCGCAACTCAACCGGCAAGAAGAACAAGAAGAAAAAGAACAAGAACAAGAACAAGAACAAGAACAAGAACAGGACCAGCAAATGGACGAAGATGACGACGACGATTTTGGATCGTTTGACGATGGGTCGTTTGAGGAGTTTGAAGCGGCCCAGCCTCAGTCAGTGCTGTCAATAGACTTCGATACCACTGAATACACCGAGCTCGACGCCCGAATCGGCCACTTGCTCGACGAAATCATCCCTTCAGAGCTGCAGGCTCTCAATAGCCGCTCAAGCAGCAATATAAGCTTATTGGACGAGAGATCTGGCGAGATATACCAGCAGTTGAGCCGGGTTCCTCACTTGAAACCCAACAACTGGGTAAAACTGCAAATACGGCACAATCTCTTGATAAAATTGGGTATACCCATTGATCTAGATGAAATAAGAGACGAGAAACCCATTCATTTGAACCCCGCCAAATCTACAGCACATACAAGGAGGAGGTCTATAAACGAGGAAGATATACACTGGGAGGACTTTGAGGTTCCGGATATTGCCGACTTACACATTACAGACGACGCCCGTGAGGACATGATGAACAAAACAGATGAAATACTATCGCAGGTAGAAAACGATAACTTGAACAACTCTAGTCAGTCGTTCCTAGCTGCTTCAGACGACGCCAAATTGCAACAGAAATTGGCCCAGTATAAGCAGAATTACCAACAGTTGCTCAGGCTCTCCAGTGTGTGGAATCACAACTTCAAGGACTTGAAGAGCAACTTTGAAATATATGAGTCGGTGGTACAGAATATGATTGGCTACAGCCAGAAATTGGAACGAGACCAGTTGTTGACGGACTTGAAGAAAGTCAAGTCCAGTAAGAAGAAAACCCGGCGATAGCCATAAACGATCAAGTGGAAACATTAACCCTAATGAGTGGTTTACTAAAAATTATAGTTTACACAAAATATGAAATATACAAGGACGGTTAAAGTTCATAAACGGTTAATATTGGTTAGGCATGTTCATAAAGGTGCTCATAATGTCGTCTCCCGGAAACCCATCGGCGCCGGCACGCAAGTTCATATCAATAAACGAATTATCAATAAAATTGGTGTTGAAAGACCCACCAGGGGTTTGAGCTTCGTAGTCTTCCATATGAACATTATCGTTCATCCCCATATTCATGTCATTGTCATTATCGTGATGTATAAGGCTCTGAATCGACGGAGACTGAGCTCTAGTGGGAGGATAACTGGGGATTATTGGGAACAACTGGGTAGGCTCGAAATTTTCAAAAAAGTTCAGATCCGCTGGCATATTTTCTGTAACCAACGAAATATCTGGGAATGATCCAGCACTTGTAGGAGAGGGGTCAGCTTTTTGATGTGCTTGGGTGCTTTGAGCGGCTGGGTGCTTTAGTTGGTCTTCGGATTCGGATTTCGTCAATGGTCGTTTGACTTCTTCTACCAACTGTTCAAATGTGCCTTTATGGTTGTGAAAGATATCTGTTGGTTGGGAGGTGTTTCGTGGAGAAAATCCGGATCCTACCAGGTGAGATGGCGAGATATACTGAGGATTAAGGTTTCCTCCGTTGCCATTATTGTCGTTGTTGTAGAACGCTTGCATGTTCTGTTCATTATCTATGGCTCTTTTAGCACTGCTCATTTCTTGTCTCATGGCAAGCTTTCCACCCTTTTCAATGACTTTGGCCCGGTTGATCTGACTATCGGCGTACTTTTCAAATAGCTTGATCAACACTTTGGCAATGGGATAGTTCTCCGACAACAGCTCCATAGACGCCTTCAATGTCACCAACGATTCAGACGCCGTGGAAGCAATCAACTTGTTGGTGGAATCCACATGGTAAATCAACATGATCAACGCACTGCACACAATGTACACAAACATCACTGGACAATAGTATAATAAGTTCCGGGAGTGAAGAATCTTGCTGATGATGGAAATCATTCTGGCGGCCTGGAAAGAAATACCCCACGACGGATACTTGTAGTTATTGGGGTTTGTGGAGTTACTCCGGGCCATTCGAATTAAGTTTGATCGGTGAATCAAGTATAATCTGTTATAATACTGGGCGTTCAAAAGACAACTGAAAAAATCTTGTTTGGATTCGTCACGTAACGAAAATGTAAGTTCGCTGGGGAGATTTGTGAACCATATACCCATCAACATATCGCAATGCTGAATGATGGAAAACTTGCTTTTCTTCTTCATGGATTCAGCCTTGACCGTGTACTGGTGTCTTAAAATAATCCCCGTGATCTCTGCCAACTTGACTAGATGAATGAAATATAGCGCATGCTTTTCATTCACAGGATATGGCGACTCAATGCCCGCCTCAGGGTCGCTTTCGTCAAAATCGTCCATCACCAACATGGGAACATCACAGTCATTTAAATCAATCAATACCGGCCGTCCAAACGCAATGGCGACATTCCTGTCTTTTTCAAACAAACACCACCACACACGTCTCCAGATTTTCTTTTCGTTCTTCGTCAAAGGAGACTCACTGACGTCTCGATGGAGCCCGAACCCTTGGGCCAACCCAATGGCCACTCTCGACCAGTAAAACGAGTTTTTCGTCACATCCTCGGGCCCGTCCCAGTAAGTACCGATCAAAATCAACGTTTGCACAATGGCAATGGGGTCACTTTCGTAGTTTGTCTCATACAAAGCCTTTGCTCTTCTGAAAAACGTCAAGCAAGCCAAGTTGTTGGAATTATTAGAGTCCAATAATAACGGGTTCTTGGAAATCCGACACCCACATAATAACACCGCCTGAAGTAGCATTAACGGTGGATTGTCGTTAGGGTCGTTGAACTTCTGCATGAACTCGGTCCGGTTGATCACCGGCATCAACGGATGGATGTGCTCAAAGTAGCTGTTGATCAAATCCAACGCCAACTCTCGGTCCGGCAAAAGAAAAGCACCTCTGATCTTCAAGATCTCCAACTCCACCGAGTCCAATGAGTTTTCGTTCACGTCAAACACATCTTCGTTCAATTGGACATGATTATCCCCCACATTCTGAGCCACCAACCCAATAGAAGACGATCCCAAGAATGTGAACGACGCCTTGGCTTTACTGAGCAATAACTCTTTTTTATGCACGGAAGGCCGGTTTTTGTACTTGGACGTCAACGACGGTGGGATGCTGACCCTCGAAATGTTCAACACAGGGCCGCTGGAGTTCATATGCACTTTTTCTTTTGGTACATTATTTGCGGGTCCGGCGTCTTCCTCCACGTCCACACCCATATCGTCTCCCTCCGTCTTGATGTGAGGCTCGTCCTTCTTCCTTGTGGCGTCCACCGACCCGTTGCCCCGTTTCTTCATCACCGGCAACACACAGTCACATCCAAACGTGATACAGTTGGTGCAGGGGATGTGGATTTCGGCATCACACCGGACTTTTCTGGACCGACACACCACACATGCCCGCGATCCTCTGGGTCGCTTATACTTGATGGTGAAAGCCTTGGCCTTGCTGATGGGCGAGGGAACCGGCTTCTTGTCTTTATTGGTCATCAGGTTTGATCAGAGCTAAAAAGCAATGAAAACACAAAAACAGAGACGCAAACAAAGGCGCAAACAAAAGGCACAAACAAAGGTACAAATGGAAAGCACAACACTAGCAGGTGAGTAGTGTCAAACTTATTACACTGGCTTGAATACCAATGGCGTTTATTCTCCAGAAAATGATATGCAAGTGCGCAGAAAATTTCACGGACTGAGGCCGAGACAGGCACGAGTCGTGTGCCGCCAGGGAATCACGCACCCCAGAAATTGAGCGCAAATCGGAGGACTATGGTGTCGTGTATGAACCGGGTAACAGAGACGTCAAAGACAAGCAAGACAAGAAAGACAAGAAAGGGAAGACAATGACAAAACAGACGAGAAAGGGAAGACAATGACAATGACAAAACAGACAAAAGACAAGAAGAAACAAATTGGTTGTTGGGTGCCAGTGTTGAAGGTGGACATATTTATTTATGTGTCTCTCTTGTTTGTATTTTCCTGTCAATTTCTCTTTTGGTTTTCCATGCATTTAGCGGTTCGTATGAATTTTCTATGAATTCTGTCAATTTTACATTTATTGGTTTTTCTGTGAATTTTAGTGCACTTCTCTTTAAATTGTCGATGTCGCTATCTTCGTTCCTTAAACTATCAGTGGCACTAGCGTCGACGCTATACATCATCAGCGAACTCAAAAAGGCCATAGCGCCCCCGCAGTCGACCCGGCTACCTCCCCGTTCTCGCGGCGTGGAAAGCTTGGTAGGCAACACTCCGTTGATTGAAATAAAATCACTTTCCAAACTAACAGGATGCAAAATCTACGCCAAATTGGAATTGTGCAACCCCGCAGGCAGCGCCAAAGATAGAGTGGCCCTTGCAATCATACGAAACAACGAAAAGTTGGGCAAACTCAAACCTCACAATGGAGACATCATATTTGAAGGAACATCAGGTTCCACTGGAATCTCATTTGCTATGCTATCCAACGCTTTAGGGTACGAAACCCACATCTGTCTCCCTGATGACACCAGCGACGAGAAACTACGGTTGCTCCAGAGTTTGGGCGCTACCATTGAGCCCGTCAAGCCCGCTTCTATAGTCGACCCTGACCAGTATGTAAATGCTGCGAGATCACGAGCCGATGACATTAACAATGACAAGTCCGACCCCCGCCATGCTATATTCGCCGACCAGTTTGAAAACGACTTCAACTGGCGTGTTCACTACACCACCACAGGGCCTGAGATCTGGCACCAGATGGACGGGAATATCGACTGCTTTATTACTGGTAGTGGCACCGGTGGCACTATTAGTGGAGTGTCAAAGTTTTTGAAAGAGCAGGACCCCAGCATCCAAGTGGTTTTGGCCGACCCTCAGGGCAGCGGGTTGAGCAACCGAGTAAACCATGGGGTTATGTATGATGGAGTGGAGAAAGAGGGCACTCGCAGAAGACACCAAGTGGATACAATAGTCGAAGGTATTGGTCTTAACCGATTGACATGGAATTTTAAACAGGGTGAGCATTTGATCAACAGGGCCATCAGGGTCACTGACGACGAGGCTGTTCATATGGCCAAGTATTTGTGTGTGGAGGACGGGTTGTTTTGGGGCTCTTCTGCTGCGATTAATTGTGTTGCAGCCGTCAAAACGGCATTGGAGTTGGGGCCGGGCCACAAGATTGTGGTGATCGCGTGTGATTCGGGGTCGAGGCACTTGTCGAAGTTCTGGGCCCGGGCGCGAGAGGTGGAGGTGCTGAAGGAGGATATAGGATTAAAAGGCGTCATATAGACAGTATTATCTAATATACGGTAGACAATTTTATTCAATAAACAATAAACAATATTATCTGATATATGGTAGACAGATTTATCTAATATACAAACGCCCAATACAGTATCGAATCCAAAATACAATTAGTCTAGTATAATATTACGTCTAATATACATTATATTGTGTAGTGCATTGTCTACGACGTCTCCATTTTCCTCTTCGTCTCCCGGTATATCTTAAACGTGCTCAACAAAGAAGCACTCAATCCAAACCAAATTTGTAGCGTATTAAATGGTAACTTCAAATGGAACACCGTATAAGTGTCAAATATAAAATCACTCATCCACTTATACAAGTCCAAACGGGCATTGAATTTCTTAAACTGAATTTCCTTAAGGCTCTTGACATCTGCTCCATTAGAGTTTTCATGCAAGTACTGATACAATGTGGTATCTGTACGGTGGTTATTCCTGCTGAGTCCCAAGATTTGTTTGGACAAGCTCCTGGCTTTATTTTTCACTTGGATCTGAATCTTCAAATCCATTTCCTGCTGGCCTAACCGGTTAATATTTCCAAGGGCAGTGTAGATACCTAATATCGAGTCATAGTACCATGCCAAAGACTCATGTCTGCCTACGACTTTCCGCAACGATTTGTTAGTCAATATACCTAATTTGAATAGTAACAAACACTCATCGTTGATTCCGTAGTAGAATCCAATCAACTCGCCCAAGAATTGCTTATTCATGAGCTTTTCTGGCTGCGTCTGGCTTACTTTATTGTAGATATCTCTGATCCGGAACGGGGTTTTCCCAAACCTTAAGAATTGCCTATAAGTAGATATCCCATTCACCATTCCTTGAAAACGTTTAGAAAACCGGGAACAGAACAATATCACCACTATCCGAGCAAAATCCATGGGGTGCCTTAAAAAGTTGTTCACCAAGTTCAACTTCTTGCTTCTATCATTATATCTGGCGTCTATTATATCAATGTTGATGGTGTCATCGCTCAAATAGTCTTTGGTTTGGTTGGCATGATAGATCAACAATCGGAGCAAGTATTGTCCTACCTTAGACATCTTATCCTTTCCCACAATGGTATTCAATATGGAGAAAAAGATATCCACATTAGCCACAGACTTTATGATGTCCTTCTCCACAGGGGTGGTGGTCTGGCTTCTTAAAGCCTTTTCGTCGATTTTGATGGTGTTCATCTTGTTGTCGCTACTGTCAGGGGTCATGTATGCCGTGACTTTGGTCTTCACCGGCGTCTCGTACTTTATATCGGTTGTGGCTGTCATTATATCTTGTGTTATGGTGGCCGACATTATATCTTTAGACGGCGACGACACAGGGGTATTATCGTAGGAATCAATCCACTCGGAATGCAACGTATGCACAATGGGGCTTTGTGGTTGTGTGGAATATATCGAATGGGTTTGTGCTGTCCCTAGCCGATGATGTGTATAATGAGTCTGTGAGTTGGGATTTATTTTCAGGGGCGTGGTGCTCTGATGGGCTGGGTATGAATTGAGCTTGTGGTACTTCGGGTCGGGTATATGTTTTAAATGAGCCGAACTCACTTCGTTCATTATGAAAAATTTTGTAGGGCTGTTGGTTGTTTATAAATGATTATTTTTTGAGGTTGTAATTTTGTCGGGATGTAACTATGTCGCGCAGTGCAACCGAAAAATGACGCACAGACGTTACATTGTACCGTTTGGGCATGCCAGCCACCAGGATTTCCAAAAAGAGATGGACTTTTGTCAGACGCCAAATAGGGGATGTTTGGAGGGATATCCGTGGTTGTGTGAGGAGGCCATTTTCGTTCGTACGAGGAATTCATGGTTAATTGAGAAAATTCGATTCGGAAGAAAATCCCATTCGGCGAGAACTCCGATGGGCATGTCCGTTTGATTTTGCTGATAAGCCGATGTTCATACTAGTGTGTATACTGTGCTTTCGTTTTCTGTTCGAGACTGTAACGTCGTGCAAGCACGGTGTTAAATGTCGGTTTAAATCGTTCCCCTCGTTCTAAAATCTTTCAATCTAGTACAGAAGAGCCTTTAAGGGCCGTATGCAGTGAATAAGCACTCTTTGGGTCTCTACTTGTTTGAAGTCTCATTTAGCTCTAGTACCCCCACTTGACTCTAGTACACTCGTCAAACTGACCTCCTAACAACATCTCACTTTCAAATAATGTCTTGTATTTGCAGCCAGAAGTCTCAAGGTCAGCTTCTGTAATCTTTTGCCACAAGAGGCATCCTATAGTAGCCAGAAGCCTCTTATAGTAGTCAGAGGCACCCCATTGAGTCACGGGGCCTTAACAGATCAAAAGCAATATCAATTTCAATCCGTATATTACTATATACTATTTAACTACATATGTTGGTGTTCCTCAGGAGGACAAACGACGGTCTTTGCTGAGGTGAAATCTTATGACTTGCACTTATGATGTCTGCTAGGTGGTACGATAAGAAAGGGGGACCAGCTCAGTGGGATTATTGATTTTCAACTTCTGTTTTGCAGCCAAAGTTAGTTTGCATGGTCATATCTCAAAACGTCTATTATTTACAGTTGGTTTCGACGAGAGGGATTCAGATATGCCAGTAAACAAAGGTAATAGTGATGGTGGGGCTTCAGGGACAAGGACGTCAGGGACTGGACTTCAAACTTGGACTATAACGACTTCTGAATATCTCATCACCTATCCTTTAGCAGCAATTTGGGAACGTTCAACTTTGTGGATTGATCTGAATTTAAGGTACCACTTCACAACGGCAGCCGGACGGAGAGTGTCAGACAGCAGCTTCAGGAACAGCTCTGAGCCGCATCTGCACACTTCCGATCCCCAAGCAACAAAATGGGAAAAGGATTATTTGGGGTGGGGCTGCCGTTGTGATCTTAAAAGAATGTTTGTGATACTTGCAACTTTTTTGAAAGCTGCAAAAGATCGCTTTTATAGGTGAATATCAGCCCAAACTTAAATTACCGGAATCGTATGCAGGACATAATTGTTGTACTACTAGCACCCTGTTTCCCACCGAACGGGTTTATCCAAACTATGGGTAGTAGATAGTGATTGGGAGAAGCAAGGGTCGAGATGTGATCTAACCATCTTGGCAAACAAACGATCACGTGACCGCCACATATTCCATCTCCAACCACTGGAACAACACCAGCATAATCCTACCCTTGTGAATGCCAACGACCCTGACCTTCTACCAGGTGACAGGAAAGATACCCATTGTGTCACACACGACCTGGCTATTTCTCACGGTTTAGCCAATTCAAATTTTTCCATTTGTTTTCAACTACAATCATGTTCAGACTCCAAAGATCACATATCCAGGCATTCAAAAGATTCAACAGCCACTCGACCCCACACCCTGCACCCGCCAAGGCCTTCAACAATAAATTCAATTTCAACATCGATCCTCCACCAGTTCACGAATACTGGAACGTCCGTAATGTCAGTGTCCTTTTAGCATTCATTCCTATCTATTTAACCGCCAGTTTCTTGACCAAATACGGTACCGAAGAGATAACAGGATACGGTGGGTTGATTGAATTCGCCAAGGGTGAAAAGTCTCCAATGAAGGATATTAAATTCGGAGAACCTCAACTAAAGAATTAAGGAACTGTCTGTGGGCCACACACCAGACCTCTTTGGTGTACGGGTCTAGCCACAACCTGCTGGTTACCAGAATTTCTGGCCATGGCCAGGCCCACTTAGCCCACCATTCCAACGCTTTGCATCCCTATTTATACTCATTAATGTACACTATTCTATACTTTGCTTATATAATCAAACCTCTGCTTAATTTCTCGCACTTTTTCATTGGCCCAAAAAATATCTTCCAATAAAACAACTACAATGTTTAGACAAGCCATTAGAGCTTCAAGGTTACGGGCTCCAGGCTTACGTAACTTGACGACGAAGACCAGCATCACTGACCACACAACTGGAAGAATCATCACATTGACTGATGGCGATCGTCCTGAAATGGGAGACTATCCTAACCCCAAGCCCGTGTTGGCACAATCCAAAGATCCATACGCCAAATACGATGATCAACAGCACAGAAGAAACAAAAACGAGCCCTTGAACTTCGATGATGACTACTACGACATGTGGTCTCCAGATTACTATCAAACCGTCTCGGATTCCACTGCTTTAAAGCATAATGGAATATTCTTTGCTTGTTTCTTTGGATTCGGTGCCACCATATACTTTTTGCAATTAGACCCCGAAAAGCCTGCCATGCCCAGATCGTATCCCGGTAACGGATTGGCTAAACTGTTGGGTTCCGGAAAACCAGAGGACGATGAGTTGTATAATGTGTTGGCAGATAAAGAAGCAGAGGCCGAGCTTGGATTTTTGGCAGCTGATTCCACCATAACTTCGAGTGTTGAAGCGTACAAGACCGCCAACGCAGAGTTCATCCAACAATAGACCTTCTTATAGTCATACTTCATTATTTATCAAAGTCATATCATCATGTATAAATATCTTTTCGTTGTTCTTCTTTCGTTGTTTTCTTTTCTTCTGTTTCTCTTCTTTATTGTTCTATTGTCCTTCGTCTCTTTGTCCTTCCTCTCTTTGTCCTTCCTCTCCCCGTTTCTCTTATCTCCCGGTTTCAAGGACCCGTTCTACTTCCACTCTTCTTTGTTCTCTCACGTGACCGCGAGACTCGCACAAGTTCACTGGAAAACAACTTCAAAAAACCAATGCTACCTAGTAAACGAAGAAGCTCCAGCAGGATCAAAACGGAGCTGGTAGAGCCCGAGGCTCATTCCAGCGACCCCGTGGATGATGGCCACAAGAAGCGCAGGATTGAGTCCACAAACACGCAAGACAAACTCGTGGATTTTCTCACTGATTACAACATGGCCGTTAACGAGTTATTTCAATTGAAAGAGTACGGATCCATAGTAGATTGGCAACCTAAAGACTTCACCAGCTACCACAAGGATAAGCCGCTGCTTTTTGACCATTTTGTCACAGAGAATCACGTGGGGTTGTCGTGGTTGGAAAGCGAGGAAGATAACCAGCATTTGGGCGATTTGCCGTTAAGACTCCAGAAGAAGGTTTTGGCTGACAGAGAGAAGAAAATCGTCGACAAGTTCCCTTTTAAAGAAGACGTGATCCAGCAAAGTATCGAGAAAGAGCGGTTACTTGTAGGAGACCCCAGTGGGGAGAAGGAACTTCCTTCCAAATCACCCAGCATCAAACAAGAACTCACAAGTAACGGTAAGAAGCGAGTCGCTGCCAAACTGGAGGTCACCAAACCCAAAAAAGTGAACGGTTGGAAGAAGGAAGAAGAAGATTTTTCACCCTTTGAAGATGGGCTGGACTTTGAGATCAAGCAGGAGGAAGAGGAGCTTACAGAAGTTGAATATCCTTCTGATTTGGAGAATGTCAATACCCACTACAAGTTGAAGGATGTGAAATTTTCAATTCCTCCTGTGAAAGTGACCCACCCATCGCACATCCCGTTATGGACTCCTCCAAAAACAGAAAATGAACGAGAAGAAGAAGAACAACCGATAATACCGTTCAATCCCACCCCCATTGAAGTTCTCGCCGCCAAAGGGAAACTTGACGTTGCTCCTCAACTCGAGAAAAAGCTTCAGGACTTCTTACAAACGAAGTTCAAGTCGGCTATAATTGACGATGCCACGAATCTCGAGTATGGCAACACCCTAGAAGAATACGACCAGGTATTGGAACAACAGAAACAATTCTTCAAGACTCTAAGACAAAAAGTCATGGACCTGCATAGTTTGGAGTTGAATGGAGACAAAATCGAAAAGAGAAAATTGGCGTTACCACAGACAAATGCCAAACAACAAGCTGATCCGTTCAGAAACTTGTCTGCCCTTACGCCAAAAATCGGCGGAGTAACCTCATTGACTCATATAGACAATCTCGTAGCCCAGGGCGTTTCATTCTCCAAAATTCACCAACAGGTACGAAAACAACGTCAATTTCGGGCCAGAAAAGTAGCCACTATGGTTGATCAACATTTCAAGTGGAAGAGGGGCGAAAAAGAGAGGGTTGAAAGAGAAAGAGAACAGAATTTGAAGAAGATCAGTAGGTTGGCTATCCAGGCTGTAAAGAAAAGATGGACTCAAGCCAACAAGGTGTACAAGTATTTCCAGGACCAACGAGAAGATGAGCTCAAGAAGATCAAGGGAAGGGAACACTTGAGCCATATGCTTGAACATTCCACCCAACTTCTTGAAGCCCAGCTCAAACGGGACGAAAGTGACGAACTGAATCTGGAAGGTGAAAACATGAGTGAATCAGAAGGTTCTGCCTCAGAAGCAGTGGATGATACCATGGATGATCTGTTGAGTGTGGATAAGCTTCGTGAGAAGTATGGAACCATAGAAAAGTCTGTGCTGCCAGACAAATCCAACTCAGACAGCATTGACGAGGAAGACGAAGAAGACGAAGAAGACGAAGAAGAGGAAGAAGAGGAAGAAGAAGATGAAGAAAGTCTCAATGGTGGTTCTGGCTTAGCAGCTCTTTATGGCGATGTTCCGGTACAAAGTGCCCAGGTGAGCAACGAAGAAGGATATACAGAAGAGCAGCTTGCATTGATGAAACAAGTCGAAGAGGAAGATACAGGCACTCCCATGTCGGACTCCGGCCTGGAATCGTCAATCCCTGATGATACTACTGACACCAGCGTGAGCGACGATGAATCAGACGCCATGCAAGAAGATGCACTGGCAGAGGAAGATGGAAATGAAACGGGATTGCTCTCTTTGATTACCGACCAAGGTATTGACGCTAAGGAGTCAGACGACGAAAGTGTGCTGGTTGATTTCAATGAGAATTCTGACGATGAACGGTTTTCTAGCAGTGACGAAGAAGATGAGCCTAAAACACCAAAATCTGAAAACGGTACAGTCAACACCAAAGATGCCGAGATCAACGAAGTGATGGTCAACGGATCTAAGGTCAGGGATGTGCCAGTGCCATCTTTGTTACGGGGTACCTTACGTCCATACCAAAAGCAAGGTCTTAATTGGTTGGCCAGTCTATACAGTAATGACACCAATGGAATTTTAGCAGATGAGATGGGATTGGGTAAAACGATTCAAACAATCTCACTATTGGCTCATTTGGCCACCGAGTACCACATATGGGGCCCACATCTTATCATTGTCCCCACATCGGTGATGCTAAACTGGGAAGTGGAATTCAAGAAGTTCGCTCCTGGCTTCAAAGTATTAACGTACTATGGATCTCCCCAACAGAGAGCCTTGAAGAGAAAAGGATGGAATAAACCCAATGCGTTCCATGTGTGCATAACGTCTTATCAATTAGTGGTGCACGATCATCAGTCCTTTAAAAGAAGAAGGTGGAAGTACATGATTTTGGATGAAGCTCATAATATAAAGAATTTCAGATCCAACCGTTGGAGAGCCTTGTTGAATTTCAACACCGAAAACAGGTTGCTTTTGACCGGTACACCCCTTCAAAACAATTTGATGGAATTATGGTCGCTTCTTTACTTTTTGATGCCTTCTTCAAAAGTGAATCAAGCAATGCCTGATGGATTTGCCAACTTGGAGGATTTTCAGTCTTGGTTCGGAAGACCGGTTGACAATATCTTGGAGAAAGCAAGTCATGCCACTGGCGACATTATTGATGAAAATGAGAGTACTGTTAAAGGTATGGATGAAGAAACTCGAAATACGGTTGCAAGACTTCATCAAGTTCTTCGTCCGTACATTTTACGTCGGTTGAAGAAGGACGTGGAGAAACAGATGCCCGGAAAGTATGAACATATCATCTACTGTCGGTTATCCCAAAGACAGCGGTTTCTTTATGACGACTTTATGTCCAAGGCTAAAACCAAAGAAACTTTGGCATCAGGAAACTTTTTGTCGATTATCAACTGTTTAATGCAATTGCGTAAAGTTTGCAACCATCCAGATCTTTTCGAGGTTAGACCTGTTGTCACTTCATTTGCCATCGATAAATCTGTACCGGGACAGTATGAACTGACTAACCAAGTGGTGAAAAAGCTTTCAGAAACTGCCAAGTTCTTCGAGAAGGTTAGTTTTGACGTGTTGAATCTCCATATCACATCGATGGAAGATATGAACTACTTTGTGTCACAAAATATTGATCTGTTAAAGTCCACTCAAGCCTTGAGAGACCAAATATCGGAATTGACCGAGATCGTCGACAGTAGCAAGGACAAGACTAGTGATGACAGTTGTCTTAACTACTACATTGACATGAGAAGATCCAAACAATTGGATTTGAAACAGCAACTCGAAAGAGCCGTGTATTTGAACGACTTGCGATGTGCTAGAAAACCCATTTACGGTGAATCGTTGTTGAATTTTCTAAAATCCGCCACCGAGCCTCTGAAGATCATGCAAGAGTCTGTGGTGAAGGACATGATGATGCCATTGAAAACAAGAGTGGAATCGCTCAACAACACCATCGACAATTTCTCAGTGCTCACTCCCAAAGCTGTGGCAGTGGATATGAAAGACAATTACTTTCCAGCCGAAATCCAAACTAAGGTGTCGAACCAGGTGGTGAAGAACAAGCTTGACAATCCGTTCCACAAATCTCAGGTCAAGCTCTCCATTGCTTTCCCCGACAAGTCGTTACTTCAGTACGATTGCGGGAAACTTCAAGTATTGGATAAACTATTGCAACGATTGATCAGTGAAGGCCACAGAGCGTTGATCTTCACGCAAATGACTAAAGTGTTGGATATTCTTGAACAGTTCTTGAACATCCATGGTCATCGGTACATGAGATTGGATGGTTCGACCAAAATCGAAGATAGACAGTTAATGACAGAAAAGTTCAACCGAGACCCCAAGATCCCGGTGTTTATATTGTCATCCAGATCTGGAGGATTGGGTATCAACTTAACCGGTGCTGACACAGTGATTTTCTACGATTCCGATTGGAATCCTGCCATGGATAAACAGTGTCAAGATCGTTGTCACAGAATTGGACAAGTGCGTGATGTGCATATTTACCGATTTGTCTCTGAGCATACAATTGAGTCTAACATTCTTCGAAAGGCCAACCAGAAACGACAATTGGACAATGTGGTGATCCAAGAGGGTGATTTCACCACCGACTACTTTGGAAAGTTTTCTGTGAGAGACTTGGTAAACGATAATGACGCGGTGGACTTGCCCGATAAACCGTTGTTAGACGGCAATATAGACGAAAATGCGTTGATGGCAGCCGAAGACGAGGACGATCGTAAGGCCGCCAGTGCAGCCATGAGAGAAACAGCCGTTGATGACGAAGATTTCAATGAAGACGCCAGTGCTTCTCAAACTCCGGCTCCTGCAGGTCCCCGGTCTGTGACCGGCCAAGAAGGTGACGATATGGACTACGAAGATGGTGTGGGGCATATCGACGAGTACATGCTTCGGTATATTGCCAATGGCTTCTACGACTAGTATCTATAGATTTTTTAGCGTGTACTTACCAATTTCTATTCTCGGTTCGTTCCCTAAATCTCACTGAATAAAAATTGACAATTTCAACTATCAACTCCCATGTCGTCAGGTATCCAAGCATTATTGAAAACCGAGAAAGAAGCGGCTGAAATTGTCAACGAGGCTAGAAAGTACAGAACTTCCAGATTGAAGTCGGCCAAAGCTGATGCCCAAGGCGAAATTGATCAATACAAAAAGCAAAAGGATGCTGAATTACAAGCTTATGAAAAGGAACACGAAGGCTTGAATGATCAGGTGAACAAGGAAGCCGACGAGCAGGTCGAAGGTGAATTGAAGGACATCAAGGCCAAGTATGCCGAAAAGAAGACCGCCGTGGTCAAGTTGTTGGTTGATGCCACTATTAAAGCTTCCCCCGAATTACATATTAATGCTTCCACTTAGAGACCCTATTCAATTCTTGATGAATGTGTATAAAAATATACAGTACTTTTAACTTTCTGCAGCCTTTTTTGAAGTACTAAACTTTCTGCAGTCTTTTTGTGTGGTTAACCTCCCTTGGCGAGTCGTTGAATGGCCTTGACCACGCTCCAGACCCGATTATCGTACCCAGCAGTATTCAATGCTCTAACAAAGCCCCATGCTTTGTCGTCTCTGGCAATGGGATAGTCCAAAGGAGGTGGAATAGCTGTTGCAATTCCAAACATTCTCAACAATGGCTTATCCATCACTACAGATTTGGCAACGCACAACCCCGTCAATCCTTCTTCACCTCCAAACTTTCCATACCCCGATTTCTTGACTCCACCAAATGGCAATTGAGCCACGTAGAACGTAGCAAAATCATTGATGGCAACGTTACCACTGTGCAACCGGTCGGCAATCTTGCTGCAAACACCAAAGTCATTTCCAAAAATGGAGTTTCCCAATCCGTATTCCGTGGCATTGGCCAAGTCAATTGCATGGTCTACATTGTCGGCTTTGACCATAGTAAGAACCGGTCCAAACACCTCTTGGTTGAAAATATCCATGGTGCTATCCACGTCCACAATTAAAGTGGGTTCAAAGAAGTGTCCTTGAGGGTAGTTGGGATGTTGATACCGCTTGCCCCCATGAATAAGCCGAGCCCCTTTGGACACGGCATCTTGAATCAACGCCTCAAGTGCTCCAAATCTGTTATCGGAAACCATGGCTCCCACGTCTATCTCATCCAATTGGTCGATGTCTGAACCCAACCGCAATTGGCCAACTCTTTCACTCAAAAGTCCCACCAAAGTATCATATGCCTTGGGCAAACATATCACCCGCTCTATACCAATACAGTTCTGGCCGGCACTTTGAAACGTTCCTCTCATAACGACGGACGAGAGCGCTTTTAAGTTCTTGACATCGTCCAAAACCACTACTGAGTCCTTACCTCCCAACTCCACCACACAGGGCGTCAACTGCTTGGCCGCCTGCTCCACCACCTTGTGAGCCACCGGTTTAGACCCAATGAACGTGATATGGTCTATTCCCGGGTGTGAGCTGAAGTGGTTGGCGTCTTCGGGGAAACAGTAGCACAATTGTACCAAATCTTCAGGAATATCCAACAGTTTCAACACAGTTCTTACCAAATCCACAAACCAAATTGAAGACCACACCACCTGTTCGGAACACTTGACAACTATGGCATTTCCCGTAAATAAAGCAGCGATAACGGGGCCCATTAAATTGTGGAACGGGTAATTCCACGACACAATAGCAGCCACCACTCCAAGTGGTTCATATCTAACTTCCCCATTTTTCATCATTCCAATCAATAAATTGCTGGGACCCGGTCTTTGAGATGGTCTTAAAGCCCGTTCTCCATTAGCAATGATCCAATTGATCTTTTCCAATGTCACCATAATTTCTCCCATCAGAGCATCCAATCGGGTCTTCCCACTGTCACGGCATGCTACTCTTGCGATATCGTCCTGGTGGTCCAAAATGTACCGATTCAACGTGTGTAACAACTTCCTCCGCAAAGAAAACGACGACTGGGCCCATTTCTTCTGTGCTTCTTTCGCCAAAGCGATCTGTTCATCCATACCATCTGGGGTTATTGCTGGAAAGCTGCCTAACGATTGGCCGGTGGCAGGACAGTAACATTGGATCAAATGGGGTTCTGCGTCTACTTTTATGGACGGGTTATAAAGCCGTTTGCCTTTCCAGTGAGCCTTGGCCTGCTCTGGAATGGGAACATTGAGTTTGATGGGCGCTTCTATTTTATTGTATCGATTGGGGGAATTGGAAACGTATTTTTTGTAGAGATAAAACAATGCCGGCAAAATCCCACAGATGAAGAAAGTGGTGGAGATCTGGTACTGCCATTGTGCTTCGTTGAAGATGAAGTCTATGGCAATCATTACTCCAACAAGTATTTTACTCTAGTGAAATAATTATGTGAAATATTTCTAAATATCGCGACAGTCTACTGGTCCTGGAGCTGTCTAACTATCTCATCGAAATCGTCCTCTTGTGTCCGGTTTTGGATGATGTTGGCCAACAAGTTCTGGTCCACGTAGTCAAGGGCCCCGTCCACAATTTTGGAGCTGTTCACACCACTGATAGGGTCGTAACCTATGCTAGTGTTTGATGGAGGAAGCGGATCAAATTCGTACACGTCGTCTCGGCCCCACACCGATTGTGGCACCCGGGCCATCACCTTGTTTTCCTCCGACAATATAGCAAACCGGAGCAAGTTCACGGGGATTTCCCGGCTGATTGTAGGTCTTTGTTTGGCACCAAACATGAACTTCTGTACCGACGCTACTATTCCTGAACCACCGGTCTCTCCTTTCAACGATGCGGCGTATTTGATGAAAAGTGATTCTAGCTCGTCACCGAGGAACTTACGGCACTCCAGGCTGTTCCAGAGGTCTTTAGCCCGAACCATGTATGTCTCATTGGTGAGAAGAATTTCATCATTGATATAAATGTCTGATTCTTGCACGGGGATGCTGGGTGATAATCCCACTTCTTGAAGCATCTTGAATGCAGTATAGGGATGAGCATGGAATGCCTGCTGCAACTTGATTTTGGCGTTTTCTTGATCATCAATGGCAAGGTACGCCAACACCGTGGAAAACGCAATACCTGGAGTGTACCATCGGGTGTAACTGGTGACCAATGGCGAGTCACAAAGACTTATCAAATACTTATACTCCCGGCTCTTCAAGGCGTAATAGTCTATGAAATACCGGACCCCCAACGGGTCTTCTGCTGGTGAAAGTGACAACAATAGCTTGCAGTACAGCAAACTCGTGAAGAAAGTGGCTCTTTCACCAAGATTGGCAATGAACCGGAACAAACAGATGTAGAATTGCCTGTTCATGAACGATTCATATGGAAATCTTACAAGACCATTCTTTCCTTCTGCCAACAAGTCATGGAAGTACTTGTGGAAGCTCCGATCAAAAACAAAAAGACATTTCTCCACCAACGCGTTGCTAGTGGATTTGTCTCCACCCTGTCTCAAGAGCACTTTGCTTACCTGTAACAACGTTTCAGCATGGTACGGATAATTCCTCAATAAGGCAAATAATGAGTCATGATCAGGTGAAATCACCACCGAAGCATAAAATTGGGTATTGGCGACTCTCTCTTGCACTGACGTCACCTTTTTGAACCGAAAGTACCTCACCCCCAACTTCTTCTCTTTCTTGATCTTCTTTTGTATATCTGATGGTTGCACGGTGGTCTCTTTGTAGTCAAACAATTCAAATAACTCGGTATCATTCAACTCATCCATCTGCACTGGTTTCTGTTGCGTAGGCAAATAGTCGTCTTTTATTCTTGTCAACAAAAGCTTCCGGCTGGTTCCAGGCACCGACCGCTTATCCTTACCTCCCCACCCTTTTGTCAATCGAGCAAGTCTCTTAATTTGCTTCAAAACATCAGGGGTTGTAGAAAGAGACGTGGTGTTGTTGGCATCTTCTATGGTCTCCAACGAAAGTTCGCCAAACAAGACTTTTAGCTCCTCATCCGAGTCTAGGTTTTTGACTGTTTGAACGGATAACAATGGTATCGATTGTTTTAACCGATCGGCAGTAAAGTTCTTGTAATTGGAGTCATATTCCGGCTCCGGTTCAGCGTTTTCGTTGTACTCGTCTTCGAAATCTTCCTCGTCGTCCGAAACCTCTTCTGTTGCCACTTGCGGCGCCTGGTGGGTCAAGTTGTCTCGTTGTTTGGCTTCTGCTAGTAGTTTGTCTAATTCAGCATCACTGTTGGCATCGCTTTCGACTTCGACCGTCTTGACCTTCTTCTTCTTTTTCTTCTTGTTCTTCTTTGTGGTCTTTGGCTTCTCGGGCTCGTCTACCTCTTTGGTATCCATTTCTTTAATATCTTCCTTGTCGCTATCCTCTGCTTCCCCTTCGTCTTCGCCAAGGAAATCAAAAGCGTTGAACGTCTTTTTCGGTTCCACTGCACCTAGGTCCTCTGATGCATCAGATACAGTCGCAGGTTCTGGAGTTAAGCTGTTTTCAAGCTTTTGCCTTTCAAGCTTCCTGACTTGTCGTAAACTCATTGTACAGAAATTTTAATTCTGCGAAATGAGATTTTATTGTGGTTGCAAATTTGACGTTACAAACACACAGAAGACATGGATCCAGAACACGAACACAGGTCCGATGCGGCCGATGCCAGTAAAGAGAATCATTACCACAATAGTGAACAGACCGGTGGCCAAATTGAAGTTGTCAAACTTCTTTCTGCAACAAGTCCAGAACCACAGCTACAGGGCAGTGCTACCAGTCGGTTTTCACTGGACCTATGTTCCCCTGTGCCACTTATCAACTACTCTCCTGGTACGGTAGTCAGTGTGAAAGATGTGAAAATAAAGAGGCTCGTGGAGGAGATCGTGGAAAGTGAAATGAACTACTATGATCTGCTTGATCTCTTCCTCAAGTACTACATATTCCCACTTGTGAACTTCTCCAACAGCGGGTTCAGCAGTGGAGTGCCGTTGATGACGTTGGCAGCGGTGGTGGGGGATATGTTGCTGCTCCACCGGCTGCTTTCCAATGGGATATTCGCAAGAGCCATGATTACCACTATTGATGAGTTAGTGGAAAACGTGACAGGGGAAATTTTGGTGTTGGTGAACAACTACTATTTATACATAGAGTACTGTGACGTGTACCAGGAAGTTTTGGAGCTAGCGAGTCATTCCAAGCACGAGAACAAGTCCAGTTTTCGGTCCATTGTGAGGTCGTTAACACACTACCTTGAAGCCACGCAGCCGGTCGATCGAAAGCATGATCTTTCGTTTATATCATTGATCCAGAAGCCCATAACCAGGTTCGGAAAGTACAGGTTATTTCTAGAAGCAATCCTTAAGTGCATAGATAGGCAGAAGCTGCCCAGGGCTTATGACAAAACGGCATATGTGCTTGAAATGACAAAAAAGAGTCTTGACACAATTAACGATGAGTCTTCGAATTCCAAAGATAGCACCGACTGGGATGGTCTAGAACGTCTAACCAATCTAGCTGCATTGGATATACCGGTTGCATTTTTCGGTAAACCCCAGCTAATTGGGTCGTTATATGCCGTGTGGGTCGAGACAGAATTGCCGCAAAATGGCATTTTTGCAGCCATTCTTTATAAAAGCCATCTACTATTGAGTTCAATTACCCACCGCCATTCCAAGAGAGCAGTCAAATTCATTATCCCACTATCTCAATGTTCCTTAAAAGAGAATGAGAAGGAGTCTGATGGTGGACTTTACTCAACATATGCTTATAGCTTGAAACTAGTGTTTGAGATTGGAAAATGCCATTACGAGCTTCTTATTGTGTGTATCACCCCAGCTGAATACAACACCTGGTTGGATCTCTTACGAGTGCTAATCAACCATGTCAATGGTCCTTATGACATGAAATTTGCTGAACCCAATAAAGCTATCAATCTTGTTTCAAGAGTTCCAAAAGCTACCAGTGCCTGTAATGTTTCGTTGGCTTTGAACGATAAACTGCTCCGACTGAACTGCTACTACCAGCGGCCCATTTCCATCACTATTTTAAACCCATTGCACCCTTCCCCGTTCCAAAGAAGTCTCTCGTACTGGGATATTTCTGGTCCTCGTGCAGATGCGTACCAGGTTAGGATCTCAAGAACCGAAAGACTTCGACTTGAAAAGAAAATTGGCAGTCTTTGGGATACCACATTGCCAAAGGTAAGCATGGATGTACCGAAAATGGGGAACCGGTTAAGTATGGGGAGTTTGGGATTATTCAGACAACTGATGGAAGAAACGGTTAATGATACGATTGTGCCAACAATTCCAAGCCAGTCCGTTGTTGAACAGCCTAACGAAACGGAAACTGATGGAGAAATGGAGCTACTATACACTGCAAAGACACACCAGACTTTAAGTAGATGTGCTACTGCCAACTACGTGTCCAGAAGGTCTACATTGAAGTCCCAGATAGTCGGCTTTATTAGATCTGTGTCAATGAAGAGTACTGCATCCAAGCCAAGCCCGAAGGAGAAAGATAACGCCTAATAAACTTTATAGTCCGACAGTTAATACATTGTTGTACTCTAGCGTACTTTTAACGTTTTCTATTAAATCGAACGAAGAAAGAGTGTAGAGAAAATTTGGGCTATCTTATACTTTTATTGATGTACACAGCAAGCTATGAACTAGTTGTAGTTGGAAACACCATCTGGTCCCTTGGAATCGTTTTTGGCATTATGACCACCAGAAATGGAAATTCCCAGCTTATCACTTCCGTCTCTGATAATCTTTTCTATGACTTCGTCATGGTTTTTGCTTCCGAACTCGTTTTGCAACTCGGCCTTAGATGCTTCATCCAAGATACCTTCCACACCACCTTGTCTATTGATAAACACCTTGAATACTGAGACAATATCAACTAAAGGAACAGTGGTGTCATTATTCCTGTACTTATCGAGGGATTCTTTATCTTCCACGAATACAACAAAATCGTGTTCACTACCTTGGTAAAATAACTTATGAGGAGAAGCCATTATGTAATTTTCAATTGTTGGTTAAAATCAGCAGGATCCATTGGTTTTATAGTTTTTTGGCAGCAATCCTGCAGGTTCGATTGCTGCAACTTTGTCGCAGAAAATGACCGGGATGGACGTAGTAGTGGCGCCACAAATGGACATTTCTGTGTAATTGCGGGTTAGAATGTTCTGGGGCCATTACTGACGTAATTATGACGAGGGGTGGTGATTATTTTTGGTCGACGACAAGGTGTTGTTTGTAATATAAGAAATAGATTTGAGTGGCTTAGAGTGCTAAAGTGTTACAGTTTGTTTGAGGGCTTTGTGTTCCAAGGCAATCACTAGCCCGAAGACGTTGATTATTGTGGAAACATATAGTGGTTTGTAGATTTTTGGATTTTGTCTGATGTACTGGCAATGGATCTGATATACAGCAAGACAGATCTGTCAGTGCACGCCTGTTGTATTTTTTCACAAATCATAAATGTGAAAATCACGTTTTCGAAGTTTGAACATTGTGCATGTCTAAAACTGTACATTGACCAAAGATTACTCATGAAAATCACTAAAGCCACGCTACCACCAATGGTTTTCAATATCCCCGGAAATTGTTCATTCGGTTTTAAAAAAGCTGCGAATTAGCCGTTAGAAATCAACTGCCTTGAGTTATATGCAGGAGAAAAGGTCCGGAAACACGCTTAATCTGGTAACATAGAATTTTACAGCCGTCTACTGTAGTATTATAAATAAGCTAGAATGCCCCCCCTGTGTTTGTATAAACTATAATGAGTGAAAAGGTGGAATCTAGTAATCAGTCTTCCAGCTCTGGTTCATATACCGGTGCAGAAGCCCTTCACAGAAGCCCTACTGATTTAAGCCATAATGAAGGAGTGCAAAGTATTATCAAGACACTTTCACGTCAGGCGGGTCAATTGGGAGAATTAGAAGAGCCATACGATCTCGAAGAGGTCCATACACACCCCAAAAAGGATACCTCTTACAATGAAGCAGATCCATGGCAGTATCCCATTGATGAAGACACCAACTTGAGAATAGTCAGATTCGTTGAAGGAGATAAGGAAAACCCTAAAAACTTCTCCCCGTTTCGTAAATGGCTCTATACCTTCCTGTTGGGATTCACAGCCTTTGTTGTTGCATTGGGGTCTGCTATTGTAACAGGGGACTTGGAAAGACCCGCAGCAGAATTCGGCGTCAGTGAAGAAGTTATCATTCTTGCATCTGTCACAACATTTGTCATTGGATTCGGGGTGGGCCCATTAATCTTTGCCCCATTATCTGAGGAAATCGGGAGAAAGCCGGTTTATGCTGTCTCATTATTCTTTTCGGTGGTATTTATTGTTCCTTGTGGTGCTGCTCAAAATATTGCAACTTTACTTGTGTGCAGATTAATCGACGGTACCTTATTTTCAGCACCCATGTGCTTGGTTGGAGGGTCGCTAGCTGACCTTTTTGAAGGAAAGGAAAGAGGTTTGGCTATGGCCGTGTTTTCTGCTGCTCCTTTTCTTGGTCCTGTTATGGGACCACTTTTTGGTGGTTTGTTATGTGACCATGCTCCTACCTGGAGATGGATTTACTGGACCTTTTTGATCATTGCCGGCTTTACTTACGTGTTCTTCATGATAGTGGTCCCAGAAACACACACCCCAACTCTTTTGAACAAAAGGTCCAATAAGTTGAGAAAACTCACAGGCGACGATACCTACTTTTCCATTGGCCAACTTAAACCAAGAACCGTTAAAGAAATTGCTTACCAGTCCTGTGTAAGACCATTTTTACTTTTGTCGGAATTGATTGTGTTCTTACTTACGTTATACATGACGGTTATATATGGGTTGCTTTACATGTTCTTCTTTGCGTTCCCGGTGGTTTATCAACAGGGCAAAGGCTTTTCTGCCACCAAAACAGGAGTTATGTTTATTCCCATTGGAGTGGGGGTTATACTTTCGGGTCTTGTTTCCGTTTATGTGAATATTGATTACAACAAAAGAGCAGATAAATACAGGGAGAAAGGTGAAATGCCCCCACCGGAAATAAGATTAATTCCAATGATGTTAGGATGTTGGTTTATACCGGTAGGGTTGTTCATTTTTGCATGGACTTCGAGCCCTAGACTTTCTTTCCTTGGTCCATTCTTTGCTAGTTTCCCCATCGGGTTTGGCTTCACCATCTTGTACAATTCGGCAAATTCATATATCATTGATGTTTACAACTTTCACGCTGCTTCCGCATTGGCTGCAAAAACATTTGTCAGATCTCTTTGGGGTGCTGCTGTTCCTTTGTTTACTATTCAAATGTACCATAGACTAGGATATGAGTGGGCCAGTACTTTGATGGCTTTCATTGCGTTGGCCTGCTGTGTGATTCCATTCCTTTTCTATATTTTTGGTGAAAGAATTCGGGCGCACTCCAAATACGCTTTCAATCCAGAACAATAAATGGTTGCAAAAACAGCAACTTCAAAAATTTGATCTTGTGTATACAACATTTAATACATCACGGAATGAAAGATTCCTCTGGCTCACATTTTGCACAATTTAAACTAATTCTTGACCCTTCGATTTGAGACAAGACTACAATGACTACGAAGATGGCCTAATTCAACAGAGAATGTTTTTCCATCATGAACCCAATATTTCCATTATTTCCAATAAGCCAATACATTATCATTTGTAATGTCCCAATTGAGCTCAATTCGTAGGTCTGCCAATGCTTTGAGTAGCGGAATTCCATTCTCAGCCATGTTTCCGATCGGCGCATCATCACCGCCCTAATCTTGAAGTATAGAGAAGCCTTCAATAGCAAAACCATTTACACCAGGCGATAATTCACTCTTATTTATACTTAGTTTCCGTAAAACTTATATCTTCTTGTTCTAGGATGAAGTCCAACCTACTTAGTACTACGAAACTATCACTAAGGAAAAGTCATGCATATACCTAATTGTTATATGCAGTAGTGTTGTGAATACTGATCATCCTCTCATGCTCGAGTACCCAGTACCCAGTACCCACTTAGTGCCAATCTAGTATGTGCATGAACTTATGCGGGTACTTTCCGAATTTGGAAAGTCTCAGAGAAACTCAAAGGTGCTATACACAGTAGAGTTCTCGATTATCTTGGGGTGCTTCTTAGTACTTATACACAAAAATTGTTAGTACTTAATGATAGTTGGCATTGAATGTGTTACACAACGAACTGCAAATAGGTTCTGCTTGCAAAACAGTTAGGAAACTCAAAAAATGATTTTCTAAAAGCCAAAAAAGAAAATTCCGATACCGGGAGTCGAACCCGGGTCCCCTGCGTGAAAAGCAAATATGATAACCGTTACACCATATCGGATCTAACCACTGCGCCATAGACGCTATCTTGAAAATAAAAATTATTGAATTAGACTGATTGTTATTGAATTGGCCGATAGGTTGATTCAGGTTAAATGTTCTACCGGTTAAAGGTTCGCTAGGCTGGCTTCTATAAGTAGTATGAGACTTGCTTTGGAGGAGGAAGTTCTAAACTTTATATTCCAATTGACTCATTAAACTAAAAACTTGGAGAAAGTCATGGTCTTTTATAGACAAGATCTCCAGAAGGTTATGTAACCTTCACATCAAAATGCCACAGCTACGTGGAATGGTTTTGGTACCCACTATTCTTCATAACCATCACACTTCTTAAGTAAATCTGATACCAATTACTCCTTTGGTGTTAATAAACTCTCCTTTGGGTAATACCTGTTTCGCTCCCGCACGTCGAATTCCAGTGTGTCTTCCGGACACGGCACTTCACGGGGTTTATTACCAGTAAAGGAAATAATCTGTTTCATTACTTGCATAAATATGCAATCATTTTTGCAACTCTTTTTGCAACAATGAATTTCATTTTGAAGCAAAATCTCATTCTCACTAATTTGATCATCTTGATTTGGTCACATGCATATTGTCGCATAAAGCGGGCGTTTTTCCGTTTCAGGCTGACGCCCTTCGATGAAACAGTCTAATGCCGTACGATGCGCAGATTTGACTCTGGTGGGAATTTGTCTGACTTCTGCCGAATTAAGGCCAGCGATGTTTTTCGCTCCCGTCGTACCATGTTCTCAACAATTGTTGTCAGTATTAACAACACTACTGCATATAACAATAAGGTATATGCAGGACTTGGTGATAGTTTTCTATTTTGGACTCCATCTTAGAACTAGGAAGATATAAGTCTTACGGAAACTAGGTATAAATAGGGGTGAATTATCACCTGGTGTAAATGGTTTTGCTAGTCAATTAAGATAATAATATATTGTACCTTTCTTAGTATAGTGATAATAATTATGCTCTTCAACGAATAAAAGTATTCATAGCTTTACTGGACGGCTCTTGATCCTAAGCTCATGGTTACCATAGAACATGCATGGCAGCTAGACAGACCATACGACATCCTCCCACGATCAGGTTTTTCCTCATATGGCAAAGAGATCGACAGCTGCAAAATCAATTCTGCTGAATCATCAGGTTATGTTTTAGCTGAAAGATTTACTTTATTACTTATTGAATTGGAAATCTCAGTCCTAATTATTTACTTCTTTGCTCTACCATCTGGCACAGTGAATAACACAATCTCACCAGAAGAGGCATCTTTATCGACGATGAAATAACCCTTTCTTTCAAATTGAATGACGTCACCCACCTTCAACTCCTTGACATTAACGTCAGCGTATGCCTTGGTGTGGAATTCAGTTTCTGGAGTAAGGAAATCTTCAAAGTTGTCAGTTTCTTCAAGCTTGTCTTTGGTGATCAAGTGATCGAAATCCACCAAGTCCACTGGTACCTTATCATCAGTGTCAGCTAACCAAGTCAACTTCTTGGAGGTCTTACGGAAATCACCTTCCAAGTGTAAGTTGGCCTCAATGGATTTCACAATGTCACCCTCTTTAGTAATGGATTTAATAATCACATTACCCCAGTCCATAAAAGTGACTTCTTCACCTTCAGCTAAGGTTTGGGCATCAGCCTGCTCAAGCAAAGCAGTATTGCTGAAGATAACTGTCTTTTCTCCGACATCTGGGTTTTTCTTGTGTTTTGGTTTCAATTCTTTCGTTGGTTCGGTAGGACCGTCTAACAACTTGACAGGCACCACGTTAACTTCATCAACAGCAGTGAATCTTGGAGCCACTGGGTCGATGATTTTCTTGTTCAAAGCCCAAAGAACATTCCATTCCAAGTTGATAATATTCTTCGATGGACCTTGAGAAATCACAAAGTTTCTCAAACCTTCAACAGACATACCTCTTCTTCTAACACCTCTTACGGTTGGGAATCTTGGGTCGTCCCAGTTAGCAACATAGTTTTTGTCCACAAACCATTGCAACTTTCTCTTGGACAATAAGGTTCTCATGAAGTTGACTCTTCCGAAATCCCAGATATGGACTTTACGAAGGTTCAAAGCATTAAGTATCCAGTCGTATTGAGCGTTACGATCTCTGTATTCAATGGTTCTTAAAGCGTGAGTCACCCCTTCAAGAGCATCCACCACAGGAACACACAAATCATAAGTTGGGTACATTATCCAAGTATCATGAGTTCTATGGTGAGGAGTAAGGTTACATCTGTAAATGACTGGATCTCTTAAAGTCTTGTTTGGAGCTTGCATGTCAATCTTGGCTCTAAGACAGTTCTTCAAACCTTCTTCAGTACCATTCTTCATTTCCTCAGTGAACACCTTCAAGTTCTCTTCAACAGTTCTTTCCCTTCTGACAGAAACATCTCCCACCATTCTTTCTTCTCTCATCTTTTCCAAAGGAGTATCATCACAGTAAGCTTTTCCTTCTTTGATCAATTGTACAGCCAAATCATACATTTGCTGGAAGTAGTCCGATGAGTAAGTAACTTGATCTGGTTTTATACCCAATAATTCTAAATCTTCCAAAATGGAGTCTTGGTATTCCACTTTTTCTTTCGTGGGGTTGGTATCATCGAATCTGACAATCAACTTACCCTTGTAGGCATGAGCAAAATATTCATTCAAGATAGCAGCCTTGACGTGTCCAATGTGCAAGTATCCTGAAGGTTCAGGTGGGAATCTGGTGACGACCTTGCCCATTTCTGCATCAGGCAAGTTGATTTCGAAATTAGCCTTATGGGTTTCTTTCTTTCCTCCTTTAGTGGAAGCTGCCTTAGCCAGCTTCTTCAACTCTTGGATAGACTTCGACACCATTTCTGCAGCCAGTTCAAATGACTTATTTGAAGCAATGAAGTTGAACCATCTGGTGACGTTAATGTACACGTCATTCCTCAAAACAGATCCCATCATAGGGTGTGCTCTCAAGACACCCCAAACAGCAACGTCCGCCAAAGACAAGGCATAGCCAACGATAAATGATCTGAAGTTCAAATGAGCATCCAACTTTTCTAAAGTAACGGTCAACTCTTTAAAGTTTTTGACGGTCAATTTGTCCAAAGCAGTCTTGACCCATTCTTGACTGGCTTCCTTTTCTTTGAACACTAATGGGAACTTGTCAGCAAAACTGTTCAAAATAGCCAATTGTCCAGTGACCACCTTTCCATCGTTAGACAACTGGATGGAGTCACCATTAACATCTTTTTCGTCCACAAAGTCGAAATTAATAGCTTCCTCAGAGGACGAAGAGTTAACTAAGTTTCCTGCAATCACTGACGAGTAAGGCAAAGCAACAGCCTTGGCAGCAATCGTCAAAGTAGAAGTAGACATGAGATACCTTTATTCTTTTCAAGAAAAAAATTTGATCCTCAGTTTTTGTCACACCAGACACATATTTTTAGTGCGATGTACAGTCATTTTTAGCATAAATATTAACCACCACTTATTTGATTGAGTTCATGAGCAGTACTTCGTCACGAAGACCCGCGTCTCCGCTGCAGCGGCCCACCGCCAAGCGGTCGCCGTCCATTTTGGTGACGGATTCTAGAACCAACACCGTCAAGGGTGCCAGAGCCCCGTTTGCTGGTCGTAACTACAAGCGCCAGCAGCAACAAGAACAACAACAAGGCCACTCCAATCGAGTAACTTCGCCGGTATCGTTGCGGAAAAGACTTTTAAGCCGACCCACAAGATATGCCGATATTTCTGTTGACAAGCTTCTCAGCAATTCCAGCGACATTCCTTCAGGACAAAGCAGATTTCCTGTATCACCAGGTCTTTCAGGCTCATCGCCAACCTATGGATATGGAGCCACGGGCCACAGTTCCCCGCCACCAAGCATCAGATTACCGAAAAGTGCCGAGTCCGCTCGAAGAGGTAGTTCCAAACTTGCACAAGCATTACCACCTAGGTCCTCAAAGACGACCCAGAAGTTGGTATTAATTCCAGATGAGAACATCGTGCAACCACCATATACAGGACAGAGCACCCCAGCTATAGATTACTCACAAATTCTGCGGTCGAGGGCAGAGGTGATGCCGAAAGAGAGAAGGGCCCAGGAGTTTAGCAGAATGACGGCTTATTTCATTTGTAAAGAATTCAATCTTGATGAGGTATCTGATTTCTTGAAAGAGAAGCACGAGGTCCATCCACGTCTTTATGACGAAGCACTATACGTGCCATATGCATTGCCATTGCTTCCAGGAAGTGATGGGTTCAGGGTGAGATCTAATAATTCAGCTAAGCTTCTACCTAACCAAAGATACATGGAAAAGCTCATAGATAAAAGTGAACAAGCTGATTACCTTTATGAATACTTTTCGGGGGTGGAAACACCAGAGGATGCAAACAACTATTCCATGGATCCGGAAGAGAACGATAGTACACCGTTTGATCCGTCCGAGCCACAGTTTTTTGCACCCACTGACCCATCGGAAGAACGAAGTGATGATAGTACAGAAAATGAAATGGAAACAAACGGTCAAAAGCTCCACGAGGAGACACCGGGGCCATCAAGAAGAGACACCAACAGTGACTATGAGTTTTCAAAGCATCATGGGGAGATGTTTGTGCTTGAGTATGGTATTGTTGTATTTTGGAATTTCTCAGAAACTCACGAGAAGAATATATTGGCTGATTTGTCTTTCGCCTACAATGAGTCAGTGCCGGTCATGTTGGGTCCCATAGATGAGCAAGATATTGAGACCGAGGAATTCCACTTCGAGTACGATGAAAGCATTCATAGACCTCGTATCTACAATGATATGATCACATTAAGATCTGCTGACCATTTAATCAAATTGACCATGTCACACGCTATAGCTCAACTGACCAAACTCAGTTTGTTTGAAAGCAGAATGATCAATATCTTACAGCTGATTTCTCGGTTACCCAAGAAATTGGCATTGACCGGGGAATTGGGATTGACTCGAGGCCAATTGCTTAAAAAATCAGGGAAACTTTTCAAGCTCCGGTCAGACGTCAATTTGTCGTCGTCAATCTTGGACACACCCAATTTTTTCTGGTCCTTGGAACCAGCATTGCATCCACTTTACTCAGCAGTGAGAGAATATCTCGAAATTGATCAAAGAGTGCAAGTGATAAATGAAAGATGCAAAGTGTTTCTTGAGTTTCTGGATATTGTCAATGACAGTATCAATGAGCAGAGCACAAGCAGGATCACGTGGATGATCATCATCATTATATTTCTAAGCTTACTGGTAAGCGTATTTGAGTTCTTATTGGAGATATTCTAAAACTTTGCATATAATAAACATCACAATAATATGACCGTATACTGGCAGTTTTATAGTCAAAGCTGTAGTGTATCTACAATGAGCACTGAGCCCAACGATCAGACGCGACGTCCCCGGGTATATTGTCTGAAAAAGAAACTCTTTGAGATAACGCCAGATAAGCTTATCTAAATCCATGCAGCATAAATAAAGCCCATGTTCCCTGCTCTAAAAAAATAAGGCTAATTTATGTTACTAGGAGCCTTTGATGTTGCTGGTGAAGCATTGTTGGCATGTTTTGGAATATTCTATGGCCAAATGATGTCTCTTTCTTTTTTGGTACTATGATCTATGAATATCAACCTCAAACTTTTGCTCAGCTTCTTTTCTTCCACTTATCTATTCTTTCTGTTAATGTTTAAATCTAATATATTGTGATATTCACACAAAAAAACAGAAAATGCGATTTTGTGTTTAGATGTCACTTCCATCAAAATATGCCCCTAGTGGCATCACAGTTACCGACAGCAGGCGACCGGTGACAGTGGGACACCACCAAAAAAGACCCATTGAATATAAATTCAAAACTTCTGAGGGTACAGTCGACACTGCTGTCAAATCAGACCCGTCTTCTGAAGATATGGAAATGGTTCCTATAGATGACTATGATGAAGCGTTATTGATTTCGAACTACGTCAGTGACTCCAGGGCTTCCAACAGGATAGACTACGACTCGATGGATGTAGATGGTGAGTTCGCTGACATGACGGCAGATCCCAACACCTCGTACGTGGTGATTGATACTAACTTTGTGTTATCGCATTTGAAGATAGTTGACGAAATCCGACGGTTGGCACCGGAATTTAGGATAAGAATCATCATCCCCTTGACGGTAATGAGGGAGCTAGATGGACTTAAAGCGTCCAACAAAGCAATTGATAGTACATCTCATGACAAAGCTCTTACAGGTAAAACCATTGGTCATCTCGCGCGATGGGCTAATGATTGGATATTCAATGAATTGAGTGATGTGAGTAGTCCTGTAAAAGGCCAAAAAGTGAAACAGCGTGTTGATAAAACCACCAGCAAAGATGACTCGATCTTGGACTGCTGCCTTTTCTTCAAGGATAACTACCAAGCCAGCCTTGTGGTGCTTTTATCCAACGACAAGAACCTTTGTTTGAAAGCTTTGGCCAATGACGTGTTGACTGTGAGCTTCATACCAAACATGGATGCCCGGTTGATTAGTAAGACCATATATGACGAAAGCGTTTCGAGGTTTGGTACGTACTCTGAACCGGTATTGATAGAAAAGGAACCCAGAAACAACCATATGCCCCAGGACTTGAACACAATATCCCGGACTATATACGATGAGATATTTACCCTCACTAAATCTGCCATACACCATGTAATGGTGGCTGTTTATGAAGAAGATTTGGACTTAGTTTCAAGTTACAATCAAGACGCCATTCATGATTTGAAAGATGTCGATACAGTGATACGAAAGTTTTGGATTTCCGTGTTCAATGACTACTTATTGAAACTTGATTACAAAAATGGATTCATATTGTCCCAGCCTCGAGAGATACACGACTTGGCCGTCTTCGTAGAAGATTGGAGTTCCTTACTTACAGTCATATATGGAAAACTCTTGAGCGGCGAACAGCAGCAGGCTTTAAAGAAGTTGACGCAAAGATGGAACTCTATGGTCTCTTCTTTGACTTGAGCATGCCTCGTTTCTGCCGTTTGGGCGATCCGTTCTGCGTCTCGGATTTTGTTGCATGTGGGGGTTGTAGTGAAGGTGGTTCAAATGGCTCAGAATGTGGCCTCTTTTTCGATGAAGATTCCACGCTTTTGTCGTTATCAGCACCGCTAACTACATCCTTGAGGATATCCGTCTCACTACCAGCCACGTATTCATCTTGAAGCTTCTGCCTCCAGCTTTTTACATCGAAATCATTGATCACATCCGGATTGGGGTTGATCTTACTGTACTTTTTCAATAGCACATCTCCATTGATAAGTCTATAATTCTCCTTTAGGTACTTTGTGTACCTATCTCGCTCATGTATAGTATCCAACAAGGAGTTCAACTTATACTTTTGATGGGAGAACGCCGAAAATTGTTGTAATATGAACTTACTGTATATTTCGTTTGTTCTTTTTTCATCAACAGCCAAATGGAAATCCCATTCCACGGATTTATCCTTCACGGTGAAACTCAAGGTCTTATCATCACACGTAAAGTCAGGCTCTACCCCTTCATGTAAGAGCAGATGAATCTTTGTGAGGAACGCTGTCTGCTTTTCGTCGTCTAAATCTAGAAACCCTCTTGCTTCAAGTGCTGTTGCAATATCAGCACTGGATTTGATTTCAAACCAGATCACGTGCTTGAACAAGTCAATGGCATAGATTTGATAGGTGAACGAAGCAGTGTCGATATGGATACCTATAATACAATCGGAGCCATTTATTTGCACGAGTTTCCAACTCTGGGGTAACGCAAGTTCCATCAAACAATAAAAAAAGTGCTGCGAGTTCCATTAACGGATCAAAGTATAGTGTGTGGCTGCAAATTACAGATTTCATAAATGCAATTATTTAAATATACATGCGTTTCTATTAATGTTGATGAGTTTATTTTTGACTTTTTTGACTATTTTCTTCATTTGGGTTGAACATTGTACTTCAACTTGATACCCATGGCAGATAATTCCGAGTCCAAGTATTTCAACACAAATGGTATGGCAACTGTAGTTGTGTTTTCTCCTCCGACAAATTTCTTCCCCTGTCCATCTTCCCAAATGTCTGATTCGTTGACGTATTGGTTTTTGTAGTTTTCCAACTTATTAGAACATCCTCTACACCTTATGGAAGCCATTGTGCCGATTCTTGGAACAGAGCTTTGTGTAGTTAAGAATGATCCACAGTCCTTACAAACTGAGGTTTGGGTGTAATCAGAACAGTTCAATAACCTATCTTGTAACAAGTAGGCAGTACCATGACCAATTAATGCATCTCTCTCCATTTCTCCCACTCTGATACCACCGTTTCTCTTTCTACCCTTCACAGGTTGCATGGTTAATGAAGTGACAGGACCAGTTGATCTGACTTGGAACTTATCGTTAACCATATGTCTTAACCTTTGATAGTAGACACAACCAATGTAAATGTCTGCTCTCAATTCTTCTCCAGTGGCACCAGAGTACATTGGTTCATTACCGTGGTAATTGTATCCTGCTTTCAACAATTGTTCACCAAAGTAGTCTGCTGGAGTATCCGATTCACTGAATTTCCAAGGAGTAGCATCGTGTGCCATTCCATGTAATGCACCAGCTTTACCGGCCAAACTTTCCACGAACATACCGATGGTCATACGAGATGGGAAAGCATGAGGGTTAATAATGACTTCGGGTTGTATACCACTCTCACTGAAGGGCATATCAATGGTTGGCCATTTTCTGGAACAGACACCTTTCTGTCCATGTCTGGATGAGAATTTATCACCAATTTGTGGTTGTCTAGTAATTCTATATTTGATGGTGAATTCCTGACATTCTTGGTTGTGATCATCGGCCAACAACTTCACTTCTTCAATATATGCTGGTTCACTGGAGTGGTAAGTCTTGACCTTAGTTTTACCTAAAGTATCATCGTAATATGCCACAATTGGGTCTCCTTCTTCCACTTTGGTACCAACCATTGGTAACCCATCGGAATCCAACTTGTTCTGCCATACTTCAGGCCAATCGTCGGTTCCAAAACCAATGTGCTTGGTGATGGCTTCTCCTTTTCTCTTACCCATTCCCAAGTCAACCTTTTCAACCTTATACACAGTACCGTAACCGAATCCTCTTTCATCGGCGGATTTATTGATAATCATCGCATCATCCATATCATACCCAGTATAGGAAATGACAGCAACAACGGCGTTAGTACCGTTAGGGAAGTTGTCCATACCATAATCATCGTACAAGTTGGCTTTGACAATAGGAGTTTGTCCACTCTGCAATCTGTACATTTTGTTATCAGATCTGTGGGCCAATGCTACACCAGGAGTACCCATGGTTTGTTTACCCATCTGACACTGATACATATTTCTTGGAGACTGGTTAAAGTCGGAGAAAGGTGTCAAGTTGGCCAAAATAGATAAGATGTTGGTTGGAGTGAATTCCACATGAGTGTGGACGTCATTGGTGATTTCTTCTGGTGTGACAGCAATGTCCATGTACACCTGTTCGAAAGGGCCAACGAAATCTTCTTGTTCAAGTGGTAAGTATTTGACAGGTCTGATCATTCTAGCGTGTCCCCCGAAAAGATACAAACCTGGATATTGACCCTTGTTACTTGGAGGAACGTATCCTACTTCCAAGTCCAATGGGATATTATGCTTACCTTCAATTTTCCAAAATCTCAAAGTATCTGCCACGATCTTGGCGTGTTCATGGCTTGTCCAACCAAGAACTTTACCATCTAATTGCACACAGGAAACAGATGGACCGGCAGCGAATGCATTGGCTGATGACACACCCAAGGAAGCCAACAATTCTGGAATATGACCGACGTCACTTTGAGACGTGGTGATTTTACATTTGTGAGCCAAGTGATTCAATAAACCACATGGCGAACCATCTGGGGTATGCACAGGACACAAGAACCCCCAAGATTCTGGTAATAATTTTCTGACAGTGGTTGTCTTCAATTCGGCAAAGAAAGAACCTCTATGAACCATTCTGAAATGAGAAATGAATCTGTGGAAGTTAATCTTTTCAGCAACCACGGTATAACCACTGACTTGTTGCAAATCCAAACCAGATTGGGACACCAAGTTACCAGTAGATAAGAAATATTGCAATTTCTGGCCAATATTCTCGTTGATTCTTTGAAACACTCTGGTTATGTATCTCCGTTCATTGAAGTTCACTTTCAAACCTCTGTTCAAATCACTTTGAATTTGCAACTTGAAGTTCTGCAAGTACTCTTCAATTTTCTCTTTCACAATCATTCCGAATAAGAAACCACCCAATAACACTTCTTGGTGCTGAGTGGCATCTGGATTATCTGGAGCACAATCACCACTGACCAATGAGTACAATTTTCTGATCATAAATAACAACATTCTGAACTTATCCTGGTTGGAATCTAAATGCACCAAGACAATTTTCTTCAACACCAATTCACCAACTTGGATATCCGTCATGTCAGGAGTACCGTCAAACACGATCCTGAATTTGTCTCCGAGGTAAGCCAAGGTTTCCTGTTTGGAGTACAAGTTGTATGATTTGTTGTAGGTTCTTAACAATAATTCCAATCTATCAGTCAAGAAAGAGTTGGAAGCATCAGCACCAACTATACCATCGAAAATTTCACGATCGTTGGTTTCTATTAATGCCTTTAAAATCATCTGTACTGGTACCAAGTATTCGTTTTTCTTCCAACTGAATCTGAAGGTAACATTTCCGTCGTTAAGATAGTGCAAAACATTAGTTTGAGAAGTTTGGTCAGGTCTGACACATCTGATTTGTATACCGTATTTGGAGTACGAGTGACCTCTATTACCAAAACTGGGTCTGATCAATGCCATGGCATGGTTCCTTCTTTGAACAATCAACATTCTGATCAATTTTTCAATACCATTCACAATAAAGTATCCTCCCAACTCATCACTTTCTTCTTTACAATCAACCAATGCAGCAGGAGATAAGCCTTGTAAATGGCACTTATTGGACTTGACCATCACAGGTAGTAAACCACAGTCTCTAATTTCCGATTGTGTTTCTCCGTCATTAATGGACCAGCTAACCTTTAATTTCAATTTGGATTTGTAACTGATCATTCTTTCTCTACATTCATAAGGTAAAGTCTTTGGATTCAAGGATAATTTATCATTGTCGGGCACAGAAGGCTTACCTATTTCCACGGAATCAACCTTAATCGTCAACTTGTTTCCCAATCTATCAGCAGAGACAGAATCGAAGATAGTTTTGGCGCCAATGTCTTTAACTGCGAGGTTCAATAACCCTCCATCTGGTCCTTCAGTTAAAGCATTGAATGATCCAATATGAGGTTCCACTGCATCTTGCAACAAGGGGTATGCGGACTTATCCTTTGGAGGGTTCTGGAACCGTTTTTCCCTCTCCAAAGTCCTAAATTCTGCCGTAGACATGTTTGATGTTAGTTTCGATGAGAAAAATTTTTGATTGATGAGATGGGAAAATTTTATTGAGATTTCTTATGTACAGTACAGATTGAAGTACAAAATAGATAATTGAAGTAACAAAAGAGTTGGTTCAAGTACCACAATAGAGACAAAGAGCAACAAATATAAGGTCACAAATACACCAATACCACAAAACATGGCCAACAGCAAGTATGAGTACGTCAAGCGGTTCGAACAGGAGAACTATCTCCTCCCCGACACATACATTGTGATTCGAGTGGACGGTAAAGGGTTCCACAAATTCAGCAGTACTTACGAGTTTGACAAGCCCAATGACCTCGTGGCATTAGAGGTGATGAACACCGCTGCATACAACCTAATGGCCCAGTTCCCAGACGTGGTAATGGCGTACGGCGACAGCGATGAGTATTCGTTTCTTTTGAGAAAGAGCTGTGATTTATATGAGAGACGAGAGATGAAATTGACCAGTTTGTTTGGCTCAGCGTTCACCACATACTACCAGAAAGAGTTCACAGCACACTACACCTTGAAAAGTAACATGCTACCGATATTTGACTGTCGAGCAGTAGTGTACCCTAATTTGGAAGTGGTGAAAGATTATTTCAGATGGAGACAAGTGGACTGCCATATAAACAATTTATACAATACCGCGTTCTGGAAATTGGTGCAGAGTGGGCTTACCAACCAGGAGGCCGAGACGAAGTTATCGGGGACAGTTTCTAGTGATAAGAACGAAATTCTTTTTCAGTTGGGAGTTAACTATAATAATGAGCCTGAGGTGTTTAAAAAGGGCACGATATTTATTCGAGAGCCTAGAGAAGACAAGAAACGCAAGACGGTAATCAACAAGTACCATATTGACTTGATCAATGACGAGTTTTGGGCCAAGAGACCGTATTTGGGCTAGACACCACCACCCCACAGCTATGCGTATATGCATATGCACCCGGCTTATGTAATCAGCAGCCCCACCAGCACCCTTCAAACCTTGTTTTCAAAGCACCAGGAATGCCCTTAACGTGTTGTCCTGGTGTTGTCCTGAACGGGTGTTGTCTTGAAGACTTTAGGGTGTGGTCCGTAGGATACAGGAGTGGCTCGTGTTCTTGTTTGGCTGGATTTGGGCCGAGTTCCGTGACTGAATCAGTGTGAAAAATGACTGCAAATGGCCCAACAAACACAAGATTGCAGATCTCACACCAGAGGCCGTAACCACAAAACCAGCCAAGAAGTTCGTCACGCCAGGTGCTCCAGCCTACAATTACAGTACGAATTATACCAAAGCCATGTTATAGTACATATATACAAATTAATTAGCTACCGTAGCTACCAGGCGAAGAATGAAAGAATCAAATGGCCGAAGAGCCAAATGACTGGAAGGAATGGAAGACATATGACCGAAGTCAAACGACTGAAAATGTGTGGAATCAAGTGAAAAATCAAACAACTCAAACGAATAAAGTCAAGTGAAAAATCAGATGAAATGAATGGAATCAAATGCTTAGATGGAGATTTCGTCATTCAATGAGAAATAACTCTGTGATGGTTCATTGTAGAAGCAGTATTTTTGCAAGATGGAATTGTAGTCGTTGCTACTAACAAATTTTGTGAGTAAACTATCAACGTAGTTAGTGTCAATGCCAGACTCAATGGGTTCAGCCTTATCGTCGTGTTCGTAGGTGTAATCTTTGAAATTATAGTCGTCCAAATTGTAGTAGTCAAAGTCTTCAAAGTAATCCACCAGACTGTATAATGGGTGGGTATCTACTAGCACCTTATAGTTAGACCCGTTATTGTTATCCCAGAAGATCTGGTTATTGACGTGGTAGTTGATCACCAACTCAAAGTCTTTACATATGTTCAAGTCGATTTCGAACTTGAACTCATCGTAGTGACCCACCGACTTGACGTATGAAAAGTTGTTATTGAATAGTATTGACGTTTTCCAGTTATTAAACGTCAATTTGACCTGGAACCGTTTTTCGTAGTCCAAGTTCAAACAGTTGACATACCCCACCAACTTGTTGTTGTAGTAGTTTATGGATTTTAGGTAGATGGGGCTTTTTTCAGTGCTGGCCACATTAATGTTGTGGGATGAAATATAATATTGCACGTCCAGACTGTCTTCAAATTGGCCCAGATGCAAACTGAAGGGATTGGGGGAGTTCACCAAGGAGTTCGTGGGTGATGTGTCGGCCGAACTGATGGGACTATTTTTTCGGGATATGTTTAACGGACTTTCCTTTCCATTAAACATCATGATATCAAGATGCTGATTAAATTTCACGGTATTGTTATTACCAGGGGTTGTCTTGAATGAAGACTTGAGAATCTCTCCACTCTTTTTCCTTACCAACATGATGGTCCTGCTGAAAAACTAGCGACTTGGTTCTGTTTATATATAATGAAATGAAAAATGTTGGGAATGGCATGTATTTATAAAATTTAAGGTTTGCTGTATCGCCTGTAATTTAAAAAATAATCAAAATTTTTCGTAGTGGAGTTATGGTTATGAGAAAACACGCCCCAGAACCAACAATATTTGTCCTAAACCGCTGCAACTAAGAGGGGGTGGTAATCTGTACACCGCCTTTGTGTCTGGCTTATTACAGCCGCTAATCAAGCCTACAATCTACATTTGTACCTTCTACGTTTGTACATTTAGTACCTTTGTTACTTGACTTTACAGTTTAATGGCCTCATCTCTCCACACCACTTTTGACCCCTTTCGATATCGGTGCCATGTTATCGGTTTAATCGTGTGTACTCGGGGTAGACGGGTTTATAGTTGTTCCTGTTATTTTCTTGATTTCTTTTTCTACACCGGACTTCTGCTGGACTCCTACATGGAGGCAACTAAGGTGTTCTGGCACCCAGGCACTTGTCCAGACTATAGGGTGTTTGATCCTTTGGGGTCTTACATACACTCTGGGGTTTATCAGACTCTGGGGCCTCCACACTCGGCTATGTGGCGTATGGGCTGATTGCAAATCATCTCACTTTTGATAAAGAAAAACTGTGCATGGTCTGATGCGCACTTATCAGATCTGCACCAGCCACGGGTGCCAGCCTGGTGAATATGGAGATGGCATGATGGGTTGACCGTTGACCCCATGGGTGGAGTCTATGATCTGTGGAGAAGCTAGATGCAGGGTACAGCCCAGTGGAAGGTTCCATTTGTTAAAAATTTCAAGACGCGAGATGCCAGGGATGAGGTTTAGCCCCTTTCGCTTTTTTCAGTCCGAATGCGGTTAATTAATTACGTATCTCTTTGCAACTAGCGAAAAATTGTAATAAAGGTGATTGACGCCAGTTCCGCAACCGGTGTTATAACTAGACTCGCTTGTTGATGTTTGTGGCGGCATTGCGCTTTTGGTTCTGTAGTTGGACTTTGGCTGGCTGATTTGGGCCCGGTCCTGATTATCTGTTTGGCTCAAAGCTTATTTTGAGCGCGTTTTCTGAGACATTTCCTAAAGCCTGTGCCTAG